>PVIY010035451.1:0-26291 GCA_004026745.1 Myrmecophaga tridactyla
TGAATCTCTATTTGAGCTACAGAGTTCTGCCGCCAGACCTATGCTGACTAGTCCCCTTTGGTAGAAAGAGAAAGCAAAAGGAATTTGCAGACCCCTGAGGTTTTGGACCAAGAAGTTCCCAAACACAGCACAGGGCTATTCCCTCTTCTAGAGGCTATTTCTGACATGCGATTGGGCCTTGGTGGAAATGGAAGAGGCTATTGAGGGTTCAGAGGTCCTTCTGAGGCTAGAAATTTCCATCTCATGTCCTTGGTTCTGGGTCATCAGAGCACTTACTTAGTCAGGGCTCAACAGCAGAGCATCATCAAATGGAACTGGTACACTCAGGATCAAGCTCGCCTTGGCCTTAAAGTGACACACTTGGTCCCCTCAAAAATTTGATACTATTGCAACATCCAAATGAAGGCCCTTCCCTCCCTGTATTGCCATCCTGAGGACCCCTACTCTAGGATACCCCACCAATGATTTTCACTGGTTCACTGATGGATCCATAGCAACTTGCCCCACATGCCATCATAGAACATTGCCTCTTAGACCAACCTCCTTGACTGAGCAGTCAGCACTGGGTTCCTTTCCATTAAACTGTGCCTGCAACGGACTGCTAAGGAGAACATTCATTTACATTTACAAAGTAGAAAACCATTCATTTCTCTTTACCCAAAACTGTTTATGTCCAGGATAAAATGCTGTCTGTTAAGGGCTGACTTGTGTCTACCTAAAGATTCATATGTTGAAGTCCTAATCCCGAGTACCTCAGAATGTGGCCTTATTTGGAAATGGGGTCATTATGAATAGATTAAGACAAGATAAAATTAGGGCATACTGGTGCAGGTTAGGCCCTTAATCTCATGCATCCTTATAAGAAGGTGGGAGGGACATAGGCAGTCACAGGGGAAAACAACATTTGTTAACTAAGGCAGGAATTGAACCCCAAGTATTTCTCTCTAACCAACAAAACCTAGGAATGGGGAAGTAAGGTTTCCCTTCTACAGATTTCTGACGGAGCATGGCCCTGGTGGCACCTTGATTTAGGATTTTTAGCCTTCAGAAATATGAAACAATCCATTTATATTGTTTAAAGTCATCCAGTTTTGGTTCTTTATTACAGCAGACCTAGGAAACTAAGGCACTGTCTATGCAATCCAGTGAGGTCAGGCCCTATGCCTTTGTCTCTCTTTTGTTGCAGGTGATCAACAAAAGCTGGTTCCAGTGAACAAAAAAACGCCTGGCTTCAGAAAGCACAACTTTATAAAATCATCCCTGTTCCCTTAGGATAGGAGTATGCCGTTCCCTAGGCCTTGGGTGAAGCCACCACCTCTCAAACAGTTCAACCTCAAAGTGACTTTGGGTAGGCTGGCTTTTCTTTCCTGAAACACACCTATAGTCTGCTAATTGGCCTTGTCTGTATTCTGTTCAAAGAGGTAATATAGCATAATGATAAGTCTGTAGTCTCTGAACCAGATTGCCTGGGTTATATTGCTGGCTTTGTCACATGCTAGAATGGAAAGAAGAAACAGGAAGGCTCAAAGGAGCAGAGTATCATCAAATAGTATTTGAAAGCAATGGCTTTAGAATTAGATATCATGGGAATGTAATCTCCATCCATAACTAGCTTTACAATGCTGACCAGATTGTTTATTTTCTCTGGCCTGTTTTTTTAAGTGCAAAGTGAATATTACTCGCTCATTTCAAAGTGTTTAACACAGTGCTTGGACCATAACTCATGAGGAAAAACTAGAATCTTTTTCTCTCCTACTTCTTTTCCTTTTTACATTGTTATACTGCATGTGTTCTTCTCGGTGAAAAAGTTGCAAGACTTCAGATAGTAGTACATCATGTGACAAGAACATATCTACATATGACATATACCTCCTGTTTATCTGACTTGATCCACTCAGTATATCTTTACTCCTGTCCTGTGCGACTATGTGGACCATACCAAAGCAATCCTTTCCCTTGGTTTCATGATAAATTTGGACAATAGCGAGCCCTGGGAAGAGATAAGAGAGAAGTAGGAGAGTTAATTCAGGATATTGACTTCCCCTTTCCCTTCTCTCTTTGTAGGGTTGCTTCAGTCTTGCTGTATCTTTTTAAAGAAAGGTCTCAACTCTTATTAGATGACCTTAGCCATTTATGTCATATAATCTAAATACTTGTTTTGTCTTAACATTTCTATTCACCAGTATCTCTAGCCTCATCTCTTTAGGAACAGGGTAGAAATGAAGTTCTGTTATTACCAGTTTTTAGGCACAATCCAATCCAATATGGCTTCTGCCTGATCACAACTTGGAGAATGATTTCTTTCTTAAACCCTCCTGTTTTCTTCTGGGACTCTGAATATTACATGTAACAAAAATTGGATTGCATGTGCACTGAAAAGAAAATGAAAATAAAGGACATATAAAAGAAGAAAAATATTTTTATAACACTAAAGGAAGAAATGCTTGTGTATATCTTCCCAGATTACTAGAGCACCTCACGTAATTTTCAAGTATTATTAGTATATAATTTTAAGCAAAGATTAGCATGAAGTTTTCATAATGCAATTTTACAGGAAATGTGGATGCTTTCAATTTTTTAATCAAAATATTCTAACATTGTTGTGATTTTCTTTCTGAGATTTGTGATGCCTGCCACTTTGCAATATTTTCTTAAAGAATACATAGAATTTACTTTCAATAAGGTAGGGTTTAATGTACCTTGAGTTTAAAATACTAGAGAAATCTGAATGTGGTTTTCAAATGTAACCAGGTAACTGCTTTCTCTTAAGACATGAACTTATAACCTGTGGGCTTTAGAACAACTAAAAAGAAAAAGAGAGGAGGTTTCCAAGAGTGAATTATCCTGGTGTATTATGCCTTATGCTTTATTCTTTGGAAAGTGCTCAAGTTTTCACTTTAAATGTCTCATAAGAAAATATATTAAGTTTCCAAAAATAGACTATGTGGTAATTCTTATGAATAATAGCTTTGAAAAATGAAGTAAGTCATTAACTTCACTTTTCTTGCGACCTTCCATCATGCAGACTATCATTCATATGTTCTCAAGAGTCCCAGTACAATGCTCCCTTTGAGCAAGGTGGTGGCATCAGTGCCCCAGGGTGCCATTCCCCCAAACTCTTTAAACAGGTAACCAAAACTGGTGGGGCCATCATCCTCCAAACTCTGAACAATAATTAAAGAGTTGCAGTACTGGGTGAGTGCCAAATCAAGAAAACATAGCTTTAAGAATTGGTAGGGGAGTCTCAAGGCACACGTGTTGGTCTCTCCTCCAGCTCCCCCCAGCCCTAGAGTGATGTGGAGTTAGAATGTACTCCCACTATAGGTTCCTGGTTCTGTGGCTGAGGTAGCAGAGTAACCCCCATGGGGAAACTGGGGTGCTTGCATGCCAGTTCCAGCCCACCCAGGGGCAGCATGAAAAATGGGACTAGAAAACTCCTCTCTGGCTTACCCTCCTAGAACCCAAAGAACTGTAAGCAGAGATTCAAAGAGTTATTTGCACACTGATGTTCCTAGTGGCATTCTACACAGTTGCCAAAGGATGGAAACAATCCAAATGTCTATTAGCAGGTGAATAGATAAAAACTAAATGTGAGATATTTACATATAGTGGTGTATTATTCAGCTATAAAAAGGAATAAAGTTCTGGGACATAAGACAAGATGGAAGAAACTTGAAGATTTCATGTTGAGTGAAATAAGCTGGGTACAGTCATATCTTTTCATTCTTACCTTGGTGACTGAAAAGGAAAGTTTGATACCAATACGGTTTTGACATCTGAATAAAGGTCTTTATCTCTAATTTCTCCAATATCTCAAATATACTTAGCATGTTTATGCTACAGCTTCTTAGGATATATCAAATAGAAGATCCTACTTTTTTCTATGAGTAGAAGGAATCGTACAGATAAAATGGAGGCCTAATTTAAGAATGAAAAAGAAATCTCATTTAATACTAGGTAGAGAAATCTGTGGCATATTTTTGAATGATCATGAAGCATTATATTATAAACAAATAACTTTTCCTAAGAAGAGAATTATTACTTGTGCAGGGTTATTTATAGACTGAAGAGAAAATAGACATGAATGAAGAGTAAATGAATTACAATCAGAATGAAACTAAATTAAGGAAACAGATTAGTAAAATTGTTTAAATGATTTTGCTTTTTTACAACTCTAGGTCCAAGAGTAATTTTAATATCTTCTAAATTTAAGGTATATAATTTGAATTAAGATTTTTAACATAAGGAATCTCTGATGTTTTATATTTGGAAAGAAAGCATTTCTAATATTTTATATGTGAAGGCGTGAAGTTTTCTTCTTTTCCTCTTCCTCTTTCCATCCTCTACTCCTAGTAGTACAGAGGTACATTAATATATATATTTTATTAAAACCTTCATACTTTTCTAAAATGATTTAAGAAATGAAGAAAATAAATTGATAAAGGCAGAAGTATTGTTACAAATAAGATTCATTTCCACCAGTTGGTCAAAGTTCTAGGCCAAAGTTAGAGGATAAAGGAATCCATAAAGTGAGAAAGCTTGGTTTGGATATATGCAGAGAAGTAGTTTAGAGAAAGTAGGGGCCCCAGTTTTCAACTCAAAAATTTAAATCAGTACATGAAGAAATGACCAAAATCTATAAACTTGGGGGCTGATAAGAACCAAGAAGATGGTAGGAAGTTCCAAGGATGAAGATATCGTATGCCTACTGAGAAGACTTGAATTGCCAAGTATTGTGGTCAAGACAGAAACCTGGTGACCTCACAGGCTAATTTATAAATGCACACACTCAGTTGGGCATTCAGAGCTGCTGTAATTGAGCTGGGATGCAGTAAGGCAAGGTAGAAGCAGACATATAGTGTCATAAATTATACCTTAAATATTTGATAAATATTTTGATCTTTATTAATATGAATCATATTAATGACTCATATTAATAAAGATGACTTTTATACTCAAATAAGAATCCCTAATCAAATAGCCAATGTTCTGATAATGACTGATTGTGCAAATCAAATATGCCTTTATTCTTTGACCTATTCTTGTCTTGTTTGGTAGTAATGCTGTTGCTTTATCACTTATCTAATGTCATGCATCAGTCACTCAATGAAAACAGAAAATTGGAAAAATAAATTACTTTGTCAGAGGCCGTGTTATCAACAGTGGGCCATAAAGCCATGGAGAGTATCTCATTTCAGACAGGAAGCTGATGCAGGGTTTTCCATTTCTGAAGCCATGATATGCTTAGCTTTTCCTCCAATTTTGGCTTATGATATTATTCTCTAGATATATAATTAAACCTAACAGATCTTGGCAAAACTACTTTACCACGCTATATTAGAGAAATATTCAATTGAATGTACAAAAGTGGACAAGTACAAATTTACTTAAACTATGAAAATAGTATAAATAGTATTTAAAATAAAAACTATGAAAAAACATGAGACCAGTTAAGAGTCTCAAGGTTTAGAGCCTGGCTCCATTTCCAGTGGGTGCTCTACTTCTAGAAATTACATTTTTTTCAATTCATTATGGGCAAGTTTAGCCAGCTTTTTTGCTGAATGATCTATACTAAAAGAAGTGAATTTTTTGGAAGCCAGAGTTATTTATTCCAGAAATAATAAGATGGATATTAGAAGATGTTCAAAACACATAATTAGAAGACACAATACAATTTCCTCCTTTAAAACCCACTGACTGTTAAATTAGCTTGCCGAAAGCCTAGGTTTCTATATTGTAAAATGGTGATTGCCATGGGGGTATTGTACAGACTTAGTGAAGTGCAGTGCACACATATTTAGGAGTTCAGAATTGTGTTAGTTAATTCTATTTTGAATCTAAAAATAACAGTAATAGAAATAGCATTAATATTTTCAGTTCTTTTTCATTGTCTTCTTTTTGATCTTTCAACTACAGGTTCTAGTGTGTTTAAAATCCTATTAACATTGAATTTGTTAGTGCTTCTTTGGGGTGGGTTTTCCACCTACCCCCATGACCCTTATATATTTTGGAGCTTGTTATTAGGCATTTAGTTTGTTGATGTCAGGAAGAAAACTAAGAAATATTTTACAGAAAATTTAGAGGGCAGGTTCTAGAATAGATTCTTCCAATAAAAGAAATAAATATAATAATTATATATTTCACACATCAAAATTCCTCACACCTCTTTGTAATTCTTCCTTCCTACCACTTCAGATGGCCCCATTCTCAGACAAAAACCACTGATCTGTTTTCTATCACAGAAACTTTGCCTGCATCTTCTAAAATTTTACATAAATTTTGTCATATAGTCCATACTCTTTTGTCTGGCATGCTCCACTCGATGTAATTATTTTAAGGTTTATCTGTATTGTACTGGGAATCAATATTTCATTCTTTCTATTGCTTGGTAGCATTCCATTCTATGGATATACCACAATGTATTTTATTTGTTCACATGATGATGCATATTTGTGTCATTTCCAGTTTAAGACCATTACCAATATAGCTATTCTGAACGTGCATGCTTCAATCTTTGTGTATATGCTTTTATTTTTCTTGGGTAAAGAGCTAAGAATTGTGTGGCTAGATTATTCTGTTGTTGCATGTTCAACTTTTTTCAGGTACTGCCAAAATGTTTTTCAAGATATACCATTTGACATTCCTATCAGTGGTGTCTGGATGTGTTAGTTCCACTGTGTCTTCATCATTACTCTGTATGGTTGGACATTTTTTTTTAATTAGGCTTTTTAATAGGTATATAGTGGTATCTCATTGTGGTTTTAATTTCCATTTTTTTCAATATCTAAGGATACTCAAGTGGACCAATATAATTGAGTAAATTGTCCAGCTATATATCCACAGACATATAATATTATATATAATAAACACAAGATTGCAATTGAGTAGGGAATGAATTTTCTTTCAATAAATGCAATAATTGCATAGCCTTATGAAAAAGTACATCCATAAATCCTGACTTCAAATATCAGAGAAATTAAGTTGATCTAAATGATAGACTTAAATCTGAGATCTAAATTAATCAATATCCTGAAAGAAAACAAGCTGCCCTAACAATTAAAAGAAAAAATGATAAGTTGGACTTCAGTAAAACAAAAATTCTGTTCATAAAAAGACATTGCTGGGCGGGCCATGGTGGCTCAGCAGGCAAGAATGCTTGCCTGCCATGCCAGAGGACCTGGGTTCTATTCCCGGTGCCTACCCATGTAAAATTTAAATAAATAAATAAATAAATAAATAAATAAATAAATAAATAAATAAATAAAAAAGACATTGCTATGAAAGCAAGTATGCAAGAGATATATTGGAAAAAGCTGTTTACAATCTAATTAATCTGAACAACATCCTATCTCCAGATCATATGTGGCACTTCCACACACAATTAGATAAAGAATCACACCCCTTTAAAAATGAACAAAATATTTCCATATTTATACGTATCTAATAGACAATAAGCATAAGATAAAATGCTTAAAACCATTATTCCTCAGGTGAATGCAAATTACATGTATTAATGTGATACCTCTACACAGCCATACAAATGACTAAAGTTAAAGAAAAGTAAAGTTACACTTAATGGCTAACATTTTAAACAACGGAAACTCACAAGCATCCTATCAGTAGGAACATAAATAGGTCCATCAAATTCAATAAACCTTTGGCATAACCAAAAGAGCTAGTTTTACATCTATCATATGGAGTAATAGTTCCATTTCTAGGTATATTCTGAGACAAATGAGTGCACATGCCCACAAAAGATATTCAAGAATGTTCAGAGCAGGTGTATTCATATTGGAAATGAACTAAATCACCACCATTGGTAAAATTAATAAAAGTAAATTGTGGTCTATACAATGGAATACTTTACAGTAACAATAAAAAAGAACCATCTCATACCAGCAAAAACAGGGATGGCTGTAAAAGAAAATCTGTTGCATGAACAAAGCTAGAAATAAAAGTGCAAATTGCTCTATGATTCCATTTACATGAAGTTCAAGCATAGACTGAACTAAGCTATGACAACAGAAATTAGTTTAAAAACAATCAAAATTAATAGATGATGTTAGAAATCATCATAATGATTATTACTGAAAGAAGGGAATGTAAGGCTTCTGGGGGTGCTTTCAATGCTTTGTTTTAAATCAGGGTGCTAATGACATGGAAGTATTCTTTTTTTTTAATTCATCAAGATATAAACATGATTTTTACAATAAAATTTTCACTTCAAAATTATCTTATAACAATTAAAATATATCTCCCAACAACCTATAATATAATATGAATATCTAAATTATGATTGGGCAGCTGGGGGTGGAGGGGCTAAAACTTGCTCATTTGCCATTTGAAAAAAAAATTTCAAAGAAAATTTTAAACAGTTTTATCCACACATCAAACAATCCAACCTAAGTGAAAATCATGGCTCCCAGTATAATCACTTATCCATGCCATCACCCCCAAAATCTATAGAAGGCTATTTCCATTTCTTCCACAAAGTATACCATACCCCTCTCCTGTATCTCCTGCTTATTGACATTTAGCTTTGGAGTATTGCCTTCATTACATTCAGTGGAAGTATATTACAATGTTACTGCTAATTGTAGACCCTAGTAAGCCTTGATTGTATTTTTTCCATCTACCATCTCATTTTCAACACAATGCAATGTTAACATTCATTTGCTCTTCCTCATGCAAAAACTTTCTTATATTTTTACATTTAATTACCATTTTTGTTTAATATAGACACTGCTAATTTACACCATCCCACTATTTATCCTCTATCTTTCCTTCTGGTGTCATACATACCCCCAGCCCTCCTCCCTCAACCATGAACTCAGCTTTGTTCAGTTTCAGTGGACTTACAATATTGTGCTACCATCAGATAGTATTGTGCTATCCATTTCTGGGTCATTACAATTGGCCCTGTTGAAAATTCTGTACTCCTTCAGCATCAAATGTCAAATCTCTACTCTCTTTTTGTCTCCTGATAACCTGTGCTGTCAACTTTAACTCTCAAAGTTCACTCATTAGTGTTAGCACATATTAATGAGACCATTCATTACTTGTCCTTTTGTTTCTGGTTAATTTCACTCAACATAATGTCCTCAAGGTTCATCCACATTTTTACATGTTTCATGACTTCATTCTGTCTTACAGCTGCCTAATATTCCATCATATGTATATCACAGTTTGTTTAACCACTCAACCATTGATGGACATTTGGGTGTTTTCCATTTCTTGGTAATCATGAATAATGTCGCTATAAACATCAGTGTGCAAATGTCTGTTTCCTTGCCTTCCTTTCTTCTGAATTTATACCTAGTAATGGGATTGTGGGAGCATGTGGCAATTTTTACTTAGCTTTCTGAGGAACTGCCAAACTGTCTTCCAGAGCGGTTACAGCATTTTACATTCCTACCAACTGTGAATAAGTGTACTTCTTTCTTAACATCTTAACCCTTATCTGATATGTGGTTTCCAAACATTCTCTCCCATTGTGTAAGACTGCCTTTTACTTTCCAGAACAGTTCTTTGATGTACTAAAGTGTTCAGTCTTGAAGAGATCCTATTTATCCAGTTCTTCTTTCATTGCTCATACTTTGGGTGTAAGGTCTAGGAAACCACTGCCTATTGCAAGATCCTTAAGATATTGTCCTACATTTCTTCTAAATGCTTTATGCTCTTAGCTCTTATGTTTAGTTCTTTGATACATTTTGAATTAATCTTTTTAGAAGATGTGAGCCAGGGGTCCTCTTCCATTCTTCTGGGTATGAATATCCAGTTTTCCAAGCACCATTTGTTGAAGAGGCTAGCATTCAATTCCTCTGAATATTTACCTAGTAATGGGATTGATGAATCATATAGTAATTCTATACTTAGCTTCATGAGATACCACCAAATTCTCCTTCCAAAGCAGCTGCACCATTCTACATTCACACCAACAGTGACTATGTCTGCCTGTTTATCCACATCCTCTTCAGCCTTTGTCATTTTCTGTTTTTTGTTTTTGTTTTTGTTTTGATAGTGGCCATTCTAGTAGGTTTGAGATGATATCTCATTGTGGTTTTGATTTGCATTTTCCTAATAGCCAGTGATGATGAGCATCTTTTCATATGTTTTTGAGCCATTTGTATTTCTTCTTTGAAATAGTGTCTGTCCATGTCTTTTGCCCAGTTTTAAATCAGGTTGTGTGTCCTTTTGTGATTGAGTTGTCTTTTTATATTCTGGATAGTAAACACTTATTTGATATGTGGTTTCCAAATATTGTCTCCCATTGTATATGCTGCCTTTTTTACTTGCCTGACAAAGTCATTTTATGCACAAATGTGTTCACTTTTGAAGAGATCCCATTTTTCTAGTTCTTCTTTCATTGCCTATGCTTTAGGTGTAAGGCCTAGCAAACCATTGCATATCACAAGGTCCCTCAGATATTTCCCTACATTTTTTTCTAGCCATTTTATGGTCTTAGATCTAATGTTTAGGTCTTTGATAGACTTTTAGTAAAATTTTGTATAAGGTGTGAGATAGGTAGGGGTCTTTCATTCTTTTGGATATGGATAACCATTTGAAAAAAATGTAACAAACTTATGAACCACTGATTGTGCCACCTGCTTTGCTCACAAAGCTTTTATAAGTGAGAAAACAGAAGTACATACACAAGAAGTTGAATAACTTGCATGGAGATATTTAGTTAGGACGTGGCAGGGACGGTATTAGAATTCAATATGAGAAATGTACAAATGCATTCTTAGAGTTGGAAACTTCAACATACCAGAATCAGTAATTGACATATCCAGCAGGCAGAAAATCAGTAAGGGCAGAGTTGAAATGTACATCATCACTGAGCAACTAGATATAGTTAACACATACAAAGTACTTCATCATACAGCAGCAGAATACACATTCTTCTCACACTCATAGGGAACATTCACTAACATAAACCATATCCTAGGACATAAAACACACCTTAACAGATTAAAAATAATGTAAACCATCAAAGACCTCGGTGGAATTAAAATATAAATCAATAACAGAAGGACATTATGGAAATCTCAAAATATTTGTAGGTTAAACAACAGAAGCAAAAATATTTGACTTAAAAATATTTTGAATTAAATAAAAATGAAAATATATCTTATCCAATTTACAAGATGTGGTAAAAACTGTGCTTAGAGGGAAATCTATAGCATTAAGTGCGCAGAAAGTAGAAAAGAATAAATATCTAAAATCAGTATGGTTTCACTTTAGGGAAAGGAGAACAAAAAAACAATAAACTTTAAACAAGAAAAATAAAATAAATAATAACTATCAGAGCAGAAACAAGTGAAAGCAAAAACAGAAAATTCTTAGGGAAATCAATGAAACTGAAAGTTGTTTTTTCAGAGGGGGCGGATAAAAGATAAACCTTAGGTAGACTAAGAAAGAAAAAAGAGAAACGATGCAAATTACTAAAAACAGAAATGAAAGAGGGTCATCATTACTTCATCGTAGACATTTAAAGGATAGTAAAAGAATATTATGAAAGCACTCTGCCCTTAAAGTTACAAGTTGGATAGAAGGGAGTAATTTCTTAGAAGACACAAACTATTGAAACTCACACAAGAAAAAATAGATAATTTGAATAATCCTATACTTATTAAAGAAATTACATCAGTAATTAATAACATCTTCCAAAACAAAACACCAGACCCAAGTTGTTTCACAGATTTATTCTACCACACATTTAGGGAAGCAATAAGACCAATTTATTTTTTTTCCAGCTGATGCAACAAAACTTGGAAAGAAGTACTTTCATAAAAAGAGCTGCCAAATATACTCAGAAAAATTATTTTAAAATTAACAAAATAATAATTCTTGAACAAATTCAAGAGTTGTTTGGTGGGAGAGGTGTTGGCAGATGGTGGGGGGCATAGTAACAAATAAATTAGTCATTAACTAAATGACCTAATCATCATACTAAAAATATATATATATATATATGCAGCTTCTAAAACTGTAAACTTGGATAAAATAGACCATGAAAGTATTGACTTCAATATTTCCTCTGAAAAATATGACAGAGCTAAAGGGAATAAAAGTATACTAGAAGAGATCAAAAAAGTTTTCCAAGATCTACCCCACAAGAAAAAAATTCAGTGGTTTCAGAAGTAAACATATTCAAATCTTCAATGAACAGCTAATTGCAGAGAACTTCATAACTTTTAAGAGAATGTAAAACATATGAATATCTCAAAACATTTTATGAAATTATGGTAATACTGATAACAAAGCTAGATCAAAATTAATGTCATAAAATTAATACAATAATTTAAATATATATACATAAGGAGAAGGGTGATGTAATAATATTTTAGGACTATGTGGAGACCCAAGTCTAGATGTTATCTCCATATTGAGATGTTACTCCACATTGAGAAGTTACCGCACATATCTACCTACAATGACTAGGACAGAAGTTAAAGGTCACCAGACCCCCTGGGGGTTGGCTTTGAGAACGTACAGATGGTATCCTAAACAAAGCATTAAAACTCCTCTTCTGTGATCACTGTTGATAACAGAGCTCCAGACCCCTGTGTCCCAAGACCCTGCTGAAATTCTGTTGTCTGACCTCTGTCAAACACTTATAAACTGTCCCTTATACTCCCCAGTCTTTGTGGAATGTTGACTGCCATTTCCCTACTGGCTGCTATCTGGAACAATTTTACCCTGTTCAAAAGTCCCAAACAAAACCCAAGTTTAACTCTCTGACTAGCATGCTCTTTGATCTTGGGGTTACACTTGGTTGAAACAATGGGCAAACCCACCAGGAGACCAAACAGCCACAGTGTGTAGCAAGCAAGGATTCTGGGAAGGGATAATCCATAGGGGAAACCCCAAATTGGCCTATATTGTCCTTGTGGAAGAAAGTAGCTGCAGTCCTAGATGAATGGGCAGCATGGCGAGCATATGGAGTCACCCTGAAAACTCTAGCAGGGCTGCTGACTATTTTGCAACAGATAGCAGGACAGCTAAATTTAAGAAGAATAAAGGAGGCCACCAAATAGTGGCAGCCATAACCTGGCCCATGTTATGAGTTTTGTGGATGGCTACTAAGGCAGAACCTGTGGTGAAAGCTACTGCCTGCCATTTAGAGGATAAAATAAGGCCACCTTTGTGTGCAGCTGTACCAAAGTTTGCCTCTTTACTACAAGGAACTAGCACTCAATTATGTCACTATCACTTTGTTTTAGGTTTAATAATGCTTTCTTTAGTTATCCCTTTCCTAAGGCCTTGCTTTCACCTTCACTGGGAAGGAGAACAAAGGGTATTTACCACACTCCCACAAGGCTATTTACACAGGCTGACCATCTGCCACAGTTTCTTGGTAAAGCATTTGGCTAAGTAGAAAAGTCCTGCAAGTGTATCTCTAGTTCACATAGTGATGATGTCATGTTAGCAAGTAACTCTTGTTCAGAACTAAAAGAAGCCTCAGATTCATTGTTATCTCACCTTGAGGGTCAAGGATGGGCAATTAATAGCAACAAGCTACGATGTCTTGGTTTTTTCTTGGGTACTGTATGGTTGGGTAAAACTAAAATTATTCCTTCTGCAGTAACTGATAAGGTACAATATTTTCCTAAGCTACATATGCCAAAACAAGTAATAGCTTTCTTATTGTTATTGGGGTATTAGAAACCTTTCCTTCCTCACTTAGTCCAAATATTAAAGCCTTTTTAAATGCTAATTAGAAAAGGCCATACTTGGAAATGGGAGGACCTCCTGCAGCCTGCTTTTCAAAAAGAAAAGGGCAATAGCACAATCTCAAGCACTGGTAGCTATAGATCCAGACCCATCTTAAGAAATGGATGAGGCTAGTACTCATATAGCTTTGGGTGGTAGCTGTAGCAGATGCAACATTCTGAATGAATGTCCCTTGTCTTTTGATCACAATTATGAAAAGGGGCAGAAACGAGACACAGCCCCTTGGAAAAGTAATCGTGTGCTACATATAATGCCTTATTGCAAGCAGAGGTACTGACACAAAGATGCCCAGTGACCTTGAAAATGGCCATCCCTATTCAAGAGTGGATAACCAATATGGCTGGCTACTAAGCCATGCTCTGGCAGTGCCCAACTGAGCACACTGGTGCAAAAGTGTACATTCACACAGGCCTGGACCAGTATCCTATATAGAAGATTCAACACAGTAGCCGCACATGAAATAGCTGGTGAAATGGCCACTATAGAAGGCACAGGTACCATTCCTGAGTCTACTTGTTACAATGATGATTCATTTATTGAATTCACTTACAAAAGATCAACTACTCTGTACCTGGCCATATAGATAGGTCAGATACAGCTCCGGCCTCCACAAGCAATTGCGCTCAAAACCACTTCTTCCTGCTATGCTCTACCATCATCCTTGAATCAAAGTTAGTGCATCTCCAAGTTCTTTTCCCATAGGTGAACCTTTGTCCAGTATGCAAAATGGCCCCTGAAAATATTCCCTAGATAGAATTTAGTCTTCCAATCTGGGGCTCTCTATTGCTCTAGGAAATTCAATGACCACCATCAGAAAGAAAACAAATAAGATATTACTACAGATTAGAGTTGTAGAGGTTATAGGACTCAGTTTTCGTGTGTGAGCAAACTACAGCCCAGGGGCTAAATCCAGCCAGAAGCCTGTTTTGGAAAATCAAATTTTATTGAAATACAGATACACCCATTGATTTACATATATTCCAAAGCTTCTTTCATGTGGCAGAGTTGAGCAGTTATAACAGAGACCATATGCTCTTGCAACCCCCCCTTTTTTTACCCTTGCAAAAAAATATATAGAATACAATATATTCTATTTAGCCCTTTATAGAAAACGTTTTCTGAACCTACTCTGGAGTTAGGCTATTATCTATTTACTTGCTTGCATAAACCTTAGCAGCTGTCATTTATCATGCATCACCTATGTGCCAGGCTCTATACTAGGAATCCATATGCATTGTCTTTAAATGTTACAAAGGCCCACAAGGGAAGTGTTATTATCTCCATCTTTCAGATAAAGAAAACCAAGACTTAAAGAAGTTACAAATATTTGCACAAAGCTACAACTAGTAATTGGAGGAGCCTGTAATTCAAACCTAGGTTAGTATGATTCCAGGTCCCACACACTTTTCTTTACACCCTTCACTAAATGCATGCAGAGTGGATCCTTATGCTTTCTGTCTGGATCAGTGGGAAACTATGATTCTTGCTGTGATCTAGAAGGTGTTTGACATGATTATTAGCTTAAGGAATCTGCATTCAAGCATAACTACTGTTCCTAAATCATAGCTCTCAGTGGAGATAACTCATCCTTCAATGAGGCAGGAATCACAATTGTGCCCTTCAAGTTCTTTGGAGTTAACAGAGAGAGCTGGATCACCAAAGTCCACAACACATGCCTCCCAGCCTCAAAGACAAGGGGCTTGGAGCTATAGACTCAGAACCATGAGAGAGAATCAACCACCTCCCACAAAGCTCTTCAACTTGGGGGAATTGTCCAAGTCATCTGGAAGATCAGAAAGATCCCAGACATCACAGGTATCTTTCATGTGGAGCGCAACCACTATAATAGTTAAACTATCCATTAGTGCTTGCCAAAATTTGCCTCTATTTTTCTGGGAACTGTGCCTCTGAGTTTCTCTGCATTTTCCTGTTCCCAAGGGCTAGCCACCTCATGATGTGGAAGGGAGAAATTCTGGGGACACAAGGTGCCCAGGGTCAGAAAACATCAAGCCAAACTTCTCTGAAAACTACCCGAACACATCTTTATTGGCACTGGGACCCATACCTGGGGTCTGCTAATGAAAAGGAAGGCATTGTCCACAACATTTTATGTTATGGCTGTGCTTTTTAAAATTTTATTCATTTCATATCAACCATGTTCTGGTTCTAGGCATTGAAGATAAACAATAAACAAAAAAGACAAATATCTCTTCCCTGGATAATAAGTATGGAGTAGTTATTATATGCCATGCATTTTTCTAAAAACTATACAGATAATAAAACATTTAAAACGTACAACAACCCTATGAGGTTGTAAGTACAAGCACTGTCCCATTTCACAAAAGAAGAAACTGAGGCACAGGATGGATTGATAGATAATAGATGATATAGATAGACACAAACATGCATACATACATACATATATAGATATGTTGATGAATGGATGGAGGAATGGATAGATGGATGGATGGGAGGACGATGGAAGGATGGAAGGGCAGATGGATGGGTATATGAGAGTCTACTATGCAAATGTTAACAATAACTAGCATGCATACAGTTGAAGCACTAAAGTTTAAAATATCCTTTATCAAACATTTACTACATATTTCTGCTTATTGCACCATTCCTTTTTAGGAAGCTATTTTATACATTGTGAAGATGAGTCTCAGAGAAGTTTAAGCCATTTGCTCAAGTTAATACTGCCAGGTATGACCAGATTATTAGGGCAGTGCTTTTGTCCATCAGAAGAATAAGGCCAAGAGAGCCTACATTCTGTTTTAGAACCTAGGGGTCAATTCCAGTATGTCTTCCCCTCTCACTTGCCCCATGCACCCTTTTTAGGTGTCTTGGCACCATACCCAGATGCCTTCCAGAAGAAATTACATATCCACTTCACAGTTGGAGAAGTGACTTAAAAGACCCTACACCAAGTGGTAAAGAGGCTGTGAATCAGTCATCTGGCTTTGAGGATATGAGCCTATGGTTTACCCTAGGTTAAGGGACAGAACTTCCTTACCCAAATCAGTAGAGTGGGAATGCTGAGTGGCACCTCAGGAGGGCCTCATGTGTGAAGCCACTATAAAAGTACACTGGACTCTTCCTTTGAAGGGGTCATGAGGGCCTCTAACTTTGTCTGAGATCCATAGTGCTATAAGGTGTCATCCATGGAGAAGAAAAAAAAACTTTGTTTAAAGAACAAGAAGCTATTTGGGTGTGGAAACAAGGTGAGTGGGGAGAAATATGCCTGAAAAGCAGCAGGTCTGGGTTCATGTGCTACTAATACATATACTCTGGAAGCTTCTGAGAGATTCTCAGAATCAATGATCAACCTTCCAGGGGACCTGAGTCCTTTTCCCCAATTTCCAACCCATCCAAGTGATTTTACTGTTTTGGGTTAAATAGTGGTAAAGTTTTAGAACCAAAAAAAAAAAAAAGAAAGAAACTTACTAAATGCTAGATGCCAGCTGAGGGAATGTTTCAAGAGTCCACTGGATTGATTCCCACATATCTATTGTGCATATAATTGTAAAGACCAAATGAATTCAGCTTATGGTCTCAAAATAAGTTTGTTCATTAAATTATTTCTTCACAAAACAGTTGTTGAGTATCAACATCTATGAAGTCCCAGACACCAGTACACCTAATGCTCTTTTCATAACAGCACTATGTATTAGTTTCAAAGTGCATTAGGTGGTGCTAGGAGTACAAAGGAGAAGGCAATACCTGGTCAGTCCTGTGCAAGCAATAATCAAATACAAATGCACCATAGTGAAATGCAATGACTACTGGAACTTGGGGATAAACAGAAGAAAGAACACTGAATCTGATGGAAAAAGGGATGGTATGGCAGATTGAGCTACGTACTCCAGGAAAAAAAATACAAAACATGTTCTTAATTTTAACACACATTCCTTCGAGTGTGAATCCATTGTAAATGACCTTTTGAAGAGAACTTGTTTAGTTCAGGTGTGGCCCAACTGAGTCAGGATGGTGTTAATTCTATTACTAGACACCTTATAGAGAATGCTCCAAGGAAGAATGGAAGCTGGAAGTCAGCAGGAACCAGGAAGAGAAAGATGAGGACATCACCATGTGACAGGAAGGCTGAGAAACCTCAAGAATTGCCAGCCCACCAAAATGTTACCAACCCAAGGAGGAAGCCAGCCTTCCAGTCCCCAAAACCATAAGAAAATAAATTCCCATTGTTTAAGCAAGTCCATTGTGTATGTGTTATTTGCCATAGCATCCGGGAAATTAAAACAGAAGGGATAGTAACACTGCCAAACACTTGTTTGAGCTGTGTAAGCTTCAGCGAGTTATTTAGTCTCATCATGCCTCACTTCCTTACCTCTAAAAGGGAGAGAAAAATAGTTCTTTCATTAGGAATATGTTATAAGAATAAAATGTTAATATATATAAAGTACTTAGAACAGTGCTTGACACATTCAAAGTACCACTTAAGAGTTGTCATTATTATATGGATTGAAAATAAATAAATAATAGGGGTTCCCAGTGCCTGCCCATGCAATAAACAAATTAATAAATAATAGGGGAACAAATGTTAAAATAAATTGAGTAGATGGAAATACTAGTGATCAATAAGAGGGAGGGCAAGGGGTATAGTATGTATGAGTTTCTTCTTTTTTGTTTTTCTGGAGTGATGCAAATGTTCTAAGAAATCATGGTGATGAACATACAGCTGTGTGATGATATTGTGAGCCATTGATTGCACACCAAGTATGGGATGCTCATATGTTAACAGTGTTCATGTTTGTATGTTTGGTTTTAGCAATAAAAATAAAAAAATGTTTTCATTATTAAGTGTTCACTCTTCACTAGGTCCTATTCTAAGTGATTGAGCAGTGAGCCTTTTCAAAATTTTCTGTGCTACTCTTCAGGTGCCATAGGCCAGGGGCCTCAGCGCTTTTTCCTTGGTTACCAAGTTGGTCCCAAACCTCTGCACTGCACATAACCCTCCCCACATCAGCTCCATTTTCTGCTATGTATCTTCCCATTTGAGAGTCAGCTGTAATGCTTAGTCTTAGTACTCAGCCTGCTGTTCCCAAACACACAAGCTTAGTTCCCCTCAAACATGCTGTAGGCTCTGTTGGTCGCCTCAGGCTGCCTTAGGTGACTCAGCCCCTGCAACTTCTATCTGCTAATGAGGAATAGACAGGTCCCATCAAAATACCAGCCAAAGAGGAATAGTAGCCACACATAAATAAATCTCAAAACATACAACATCAAGCTCCTACTAAATAGAAAGATGTACAGAGTTATAGTTACTAATTCAACAATGATAACTTGAGCACCTACTATATTCCAAGCAATGTGTTAGGTCCTGAAGATTTAGAGCTATGATATCTTCCCACAATAGGCTCATGGTATAATGGAAGAAACAAACAAAATACATAACTATCTGTGGGACCCACTGTAATGAGACAGAATCAAAACATACACAAATATTCACTGGTGGACACCTACTTTTCTAGCATCATTTCTCCTCACTTCTTCAGCGCTGATCTCCAGCCACCCAAAAGGCTATCCCCTGATATGACCTTTCACAGTTTTGTGCATTCACCTATATTCCATCATCTGCTGGAATTACTTTTTCTGCAAACTTTTCCTCCAGCTGTCAAATATTCTCTTGCTCATCCTGCATCAGCTGCATCTAACTCACAGGTGAATGTCCCTGGCAACTAGCAGGTCTTTAATAAATATGAAAGAAAAAATGAAAGGCCCCCACTTAATTACCTGCCCTTATGTGAAGGCTTTAAGCAAAATTAGCCTTCTACCTTCTCCATAATCCCATAGCCCCTCATTCACATCTTCATCAAAGCAGGTAGTACACCCTAGTTAAACTGATTTGTGTGTTTCATATCCCAACCATCAGATGTTTTTTAAAAGTAAGGATGGTGTTTGAGTTTGTAAGTTGCCAGAATGCAATATACCTGAAATGGAATGCCTTTTAAAAGAAGAATTTATTAAGTTGCAAGTTTGCAGTTCTAAAGCCATAAAAATGTCCAAATTAAGGCATCCATATAAAGATACCTTAACTCCAAAAGAAAGGGCTGATGAAGTTTGAGGTTTTTCTCTCAGCTGGGAGGGCACATGGAGATGTCTGCTAGCTTTCTCTCTTCATTCCATAAGGCTACACTGGGGGTATTTTCCTTCTGCATCTCCAAAGGCCTCTGCTGTGTGGACTTTGTTGGTTCTGAAGTTTTACAAAATAGTTTGCTCTTAAAGGACTCCAGTAAGCAACCCCACCTTGAATGGGTGGGGACATATCTCCATGGAAACCATCTAATCAAACATCACCATCTACAGCTGGGTTGGTCACATCACCATGGAAACAATAAAAAATCCCCCCAGCAATATTGAATGAGGATTAAAGAGCATGGCTTTTCTGGGGTACATGACAGTTTAAACTGACACAGATGATATCTTGCATACATCACCCATTTCTTTAACAGCCCTCACTCCTCCTTAGAATAAGCACTGCTTAATATTTACTTGATGCTTAATAGGTTGTTGATAAAACAATGAATATAAGAATGAATGAATGATACAAAGAAGAGAGAATTCATTCTGATTAAGGATATCAGAAAAACCTCAAAAATTAGGCCTTGAGAATTTATTGGAAGTGTGCCTAATAAAGGAGAGAGGGGGAGGCACTCTCAGGAGAGGGGATTGCATGAGCAAAGGTAAGGAAGAATAGAAAAGTGTGGCAGACTTGGGGAATAGTGAGTCAATTTATGTGCTTGGAGTATAATGGGGAGTGTCAAATACAGTGCTAAAAGGGCAATGGGGGGAGGTCAAATGATGAAGGTCTTGGTGACCCCTTTGAGATGGATGGATTTGTCACAGAGTCACCCTAGAACATCTATGAGGGGTGGTTAACATGGACAGACATGTTCTAGAAAGATAAATATGAACCAATGGTGAGAATGGAGGCCAGGCACCCTTCATGGCTGCTCTCTTGACCTAGGGACAGATGAAAATGGACTAAGACCTTGAATATGGAGTTGAAGAGTCTGGGGCAGCTCATTAGATATTTTAGGAAATGACTCAAAAGGAGCTCAAATTCTGCAGGAAGAGAAGCCAAGGCATGAGCAAAAAGGAAATGATGATAATACAAACTAAAAGAAGTAGAATAAAATATTGGGGGGATCTGAATTTCCAAGGAATTGGCCTTCTAGAAGAAAATGACACAATCTCAGAGGTCATATCAAAGGCATGTATTGTGAGCAGAGAGAGAATCCAACCAAGGAAAAAAATCCCTCCATATGGTACAGGAGTTGAAAGATTTGTGATGAAAGCTGGGTTCTTGGCTGAGGTTCTCATAGAGCTGACCAAGAGTAAAATGTGCATTACTAACAACCCAATCATAATACAACCCTTCCTCACCACTGTAGGGGGAGCCATGATGACCAGGGGATGTTCTCAGGAATCTTTGGAGGGACAACTGCAGGGGTCACTTGCAAAAACAGGTGAGACTTATTCTTGAAACAACATAGATGTTGGCAAATAAGTGAACTGGGTTCAACAAGCATCCTCAAAAGTTTCTCTTGCCCATTTAAAGTGAGATCTTAATGTCTTTTTAGCTGTGAGATCTTCTTAGCAGTCCCACTTTGAACTAATTCCAAGTGTGATTGTGAGAATTGAAGATAATTGACATGAAAGTTCTCACCAAACTAAGGAGCTCTGGGGGTACAGGGGTAGTTCAGAGGTAGAATTCTAGCCTGCCATGTGGAGACCCGGGTTCAATTCCTGGTCCATGCACTTCCCAAAAAACAAACAAAACAAACAAAAATTCAACAAATAGTACTGCAATAATGGGATACTCACATGGAAAAATAAAGAAATGTGACCCTGCTGCCATACAGCACACACACACACACACACACACACACACACACACACACACACACAAAGCAACTAAGGAGCACTATTGTTGGAAGTTAGTGTTATTATTTCATACACCAAAAACTTTTTCCTGGCATTTATTTCTTAGAAAATTGTGGCCTGCTTCTATATGATTTATGCAAACCATCTGAAGTGTTAGCAATCATTTTTTTCCCTGATGGAGAATAACTTCTTCTCTTAAAATAGAACTGAGGCTTTGTTAATGGCAAGCACACTGGGAAGTTGAGGATAGTTTTTCCAATGTCACTCTGAGACAAGGACTCCACTAGCCTCTGAAATGGCCCTGAAGGGCCAGAGGCCAGCAGAGCTAGTCACCAGGTCAGGAGAGAAGTCTTTTGTAACACTCGCCTTCTCAAGTGGTTCCAAATTAAACCACCAATGGCTCACCACATCTCTGCAAGAGCTTGGAGACTATGTGAAGAAAGAAAATTAAACCTCTTAAAATGAGCCACCTCTGATTAAACATTAATACCTGTGTAGAGCAGGAGTTGCAAAAAAAAATATATATATATATATATACATATAGGCTAAGGAGAAAAGGAATAAACTTGGCCTTTTTATTTCAGGCTATTTTTGTCTTGTGACTGTGTCTTATGTTCATGTCCATAGGTTTGTTTAGTGAGCCATAGAGATGGATTCTATGGTGGTTATGATTCCCATTTAAGAGCCAAAGAAACTGAAGCTCAGGATGACATGCAGGCCAAAAGCTCGATCAGTTATGTGGCTCCCAGCTTGCTGCTCTCCACGGACATCTCAACACGTTTGAAAGTTCCCCATGGCCAGGGACCATGTCTTCTGTTTCTCTTAGTACCTCATCTCCTACTCCAAATAGGAACCCACAAATGCTTCCTAAATAAAATATCTCTGTATTTCATTCATTTGTCATTTCACAAATACCTATTCAGCACCTAAAAATGTTGCTATGGAAACTGTAGAATTTATGTGAAAACTGGATTCTGCTTGAAACTACCTGGTAGGGTGCTAGCAGTTAGAACCCACCAATCAATTGGGATTGCTACTCTGTGTTGTGGATAAATTTCATTGAAAGAGGCTGTTTAGGGTCAGGTATGTTACCAATTAAAACTACAAATTTAAATAGTGCCTGCTGTGGGCAAACATTTACTGCACTAAACCTGAGATTCTTCCTGTGAAATAACTTTTTTTCAGTGTTAATTCAAATATTTGTGGGGATAACATGATATAATTATTATAAAAGCACTTGATAAATGATAAAACATTAAACATGTGAGACCCTCCATGGTTTCCATTCACCATTTGCCATTGTGCCCTCAAGCTTGGAGCTCTTAGAGTCATTCCTCCAAGAGTCTTTCCTGAAGGGCTGAAACATGCAGCCCCAAGAAAGGTGATTTGACTCCTTCAGCACATGTAACCCAGTGTCCTGATTTCCCAGCTTGGAGAGCTTTCCAGGGAGAATCCATGAGGACATTGGAACTGAGTCCTCCTCAGAAAAGGTGATTTATCTCTTCTTTCATGCTCACCCTTCTGACCTGTGCTATCCAAGGGTCCCAGAGCTGTCTAGGGTAGATAAGAGAGGAGATAATATGGGGAAAGAATGTATAAGAAAGCCATGGTTGCAGGCACAATATCTACTAGAAAGTCAGGGATTTTCTATAAGAAATGTGTTGGGACTCAGTGGGTCAGAACTTCTGACCCTGGCCAGGCTTGCCAGGGCTTATGGTGCCCCTTCTTCTTCTTCTGAAGCTTCTACTTTCTGTCTCTTGCAGACCCCTGTACAAGCACCCTGGACCAGCTGGATACCACAGAGACACCTGTCATCCCTGGGTCTTTCCATCTATCCAGGATGACCATCTGTGGAAGGGGTATCTTGTGGGGGACTCTATTCCTGCTGCTCGGTTTCTGGCCTCCAGATCATCTCCACACCCCAGCTGTTAACAAGACCTGTGATCTCTCTCTGGGTATCTGCTGGCTCACTATCTCCTCCTGGGGCTGAACCACCTGCCCCTCCAGGGGAGGCCCCAGGAGCATGGCTCCATACCATGATCTGTATCCAGATGGCACCTGGGGAAGCCCAATATCCCCTATTCAGCACCATCTGGCTTGTCTCCTGTCCTCCCTCATTCCCTCTCTTTCTCTTCTTCCCCTCTTACCCCTCCTGACCACTCCTCTCACCTTCATCCCTGACCTTATCCCTAACTCCATGGCCCCATCCACATTGGGCCCCACTTTTCCATCCCCATTTTTCCTACAAACCCTGAGCACCTCCTCATCTCTGCCTCCTGGTTTTCACTTGCCCCACATATCTTTTCCCATTTTCCTGTCTTTCCAGCTTCCTCTGCCAATAGAGCACTTATTGGCCCTGCCCCTGCCCACTCCCTCCCTTTCCTTGCCTTCAGATTCTCCTCTGCCCACCTCTCTGCCCTGAGAACACCCAAGAGGGATTCCTCCACCCCAACCACTGGTCCTTTCCTTCCTTCCCTCAGAGTTCCCTCCTGTCCCAGTACCCTTCCCCCAGCCTGAACTTCTCAAAACCACCTCCTGGCCTGACCCCAACATTGGCCAAGCCAAAACCACCCCACCCAGTGGGGATGAAAAGGACACCTGCAGAGATGCACAGGGCCATTGCCCTCTACCTCCACTCACCCCTGCACAGCCAGTGGCACTCCATCCCACTGGGAGGATGACTACCATCCACCCCTCTGGGCTGACAGTGACCCACCTTACGATGAGTCACCCAAGGATCCATGAGGACCTAGAGTCCCAGCTCCAGGCCTGCCCAGGTAAAGTATGCCTGAAGTCAGGTAGATGGTTTCTGGGGCCTCTCATTGCCATGTCTACAGGGGGGAACCCATGGAGACCTGGCAGCTGCTCAGCCAGAGGGAGCCTAGGGAGGCCAGAAGCAGCAGCCTCTGGCAGCAGGAGCTCCCTAAGCTCCTCCTTGTAAGGAAGCACCACAATAAGACCACATTGCCTATGCTTCTGAAAGAGGAGGGCACTCCTAATTCCACCTTAGAACATGTCCACAGGAGAAGGGCTGAGGGACTCCCCAGACCTAAGGAAGAGGACCTCTGCCTGAGTCAGACATTTTCCTGACACCCTTTGTTCTACCACCCCCCCCAGGAATTGAAAGAGTGACTCAAGAGAAGAGGAGAACCTGTGGGCATGAAAATCCCAGCAAGGTGCACAAAGGCCCCCTGTTAACACCACAAGGGGCCCCAGGTCCTGGAATGTACCCACATGCAAATGCAAACAAGCTCAGTGCCCTGGGCTCCCTTGTCCATGTCACCAGGATGTGGGACTTTTCTTCTGAGTCATGAGGCAGGCCCAGCAGAGACCTGGGCTTTAAGAGAGTTGATAGAATACCCCAGAAACAACTGCATTTCTCAGAAAATGTACAAAAGTTATATCAAAAGTTATATTTTTTAAGGCCATGGTGGCTCAGCAGGCAAGAATGCTTGCCTGCCATGCCAGAGGGCCCGGGTTCGATTCCCGGTGCCTGCCCATGTAAAATTAAAAAAAAAAAAAGTTATATTTTTTAGATTATCTTCCCATTCTTGTATGGAATGCATTACAAGGGAAGAAAGACTCCGAGCAAGGAGATCCCTTAGCACTATGATATACTTGGAATCTCCTCAATATGAAAAATGCAGATAACTGTCTAACTACATAGAACTGTTTAAAGGATTAAATGCATATAAAATAGGGCGGGCCACGGTGGCTCAGCAGGCAAGAATGCTTGCCTGCCATGCCAGAGGACCCGGGTTCGATTTGTACATTCAGAAAATGTACCAAACGTAGATTATTTGCCTGTGGCCCTCTACAGTGAGCTGCATTCCAGACCATCGCCATCACACAGCAGGCCTTTCAAATTTTCAAAACTGTGCTGCTGGGCTGCCAATTTAGACTAAAAGCTCCTTCTCTCCAATGGGGTATAATAATTTACTAGTAAAACATGTTCTCTGAAGCTACTGTCTTTCATGATAATTTGTTATTTATCAAACTAATACAACAAACAATGAAAGAAAAAAAAAGCAAGAAACCAACACTCATTCTTCACATTTTTGTTATGTCCCCCTGAGAGTTACCCTCAACTTATAATTCTTAAATGTTACTTTGTGAGTGATAAGTCAAGCCTCAGGCATTCACTGAATTCTTGTCCAAGGTGCTCCATACTTGCAGCAATTTCTCAAAGTATTGACAGGTTACTAATTTTTTTATACCATGTCTATAAACCCTTTGTCTTTGTGTTCATTTTTTTTTCAAGTAGAGTCTTCAAATGTTCTTATACTATTTTGCTTAGATTAAGAATGTGCAGCCTGGTGGACATTTTTTTCTGAGTCATTACCAGAGAGTCATTCTTCATTCACTCTGAAGTTACTAGGCTTTCATAAAACAATATTATCCTAACTGTAAGCAAACATTGATTAGATTAGTAGAAAAATCAATCAAACATTAAAAATAAACAAAGCTGTCTCTAAATTCCTTTCTAAACCTGGTAGACCCTTCCATATTAAGATCCTCACCACAGCTACTTGCTTAGCTTATTAACAAATGCTTTATAAACATGCAGAAAGTATCCTGAATTCTCCTGCTACTTGGCACAATGGTAATGACTTGAGAAAATTTCCCTCCATTCAAATCCTTGATTT
>PVIY010035452.1:0-26279 GCA_004026745.1 Myrmecophaga tridactyla
GCCACAAATGTGTTGAATGATCTGGGGCAAGTGGTAAAGCATTTCTAGACCTCAGTTATCTTACTGAGAAAATAACAATGTTGGCCATATACACAGCTCTATATATAAACAAGGCAGCTTTAGCAATGCAATGAAAAATGATATCATAGATATTGTTTTAAATAATATAGTTTACAATATATGTATGTGTACAGATATATATGTACTGCATGGGTGCATGTATATATATATGGGTACTGTATATATATATATGTTTGCATGGGTGTGTATGTGTGTTTTCTGGAGCTCACCACCCTGGAGATCTGCTTTTGAGACCAGTAACCTGTATTGTAAATGAGCTCTCTGCATGATTTAGAGAATCTAAAGATCAAGCAGGTCTGGAAATCACTAAAGCAAATGGTCACCAGTCTTCTTCCAGCTAGCATTCCACTGTAGAAACACTGAGCCTTTTTTTCTGTCTTATCTATTCCCAGGAGCCTGAAGGCATTCGCTGTGTGTAAGAGAGTAAATGAGGCAGGGCCTCCAAGGATGTTTAAGAGGTCAAAAGGGGCCACTCAAGGAAGGGGAGGAGGAGGTGCCCTCTGTACCCCAACCAGGAAAACCCACATGCTTGATAGAGGGGCACTTCCTTAGGCCAGAAGGAATGGCCAATATCTCAGATGCCTCAAGGGACAGGCTGAGGCGAGTTCAGCTCTTCTCATCACCCCTGCCCTGGCTCCCTGGCAAAGGAGGCATTGTGTGCTCCTTATTCTGCTTATAAACAAATCCCAAACCACTTAGGAATCTGCATTTCCATTCGATACACGCACCTACCACACGAGAAGGGGACCAGGTTTCGCCAAGGGACTCATTCATTAGTGAATGAGAAAGCTGGCTGGCAGGATTTGTGAGGTCCTTTCCAGCTGTGAAAGGATGAAAAAGGATTTTGTGTAAAACTTCTGTGCCCATTGTTTAGTTCATGTAATAAAAGGGGGGTATAAATATCCGTCTTGAATACTTTCTGTGGCACAAAAGACAATCTGAGTATATATGAATAGGGAGGTGGCTGCATAAATAGGGGTACCTGGAGGCACAGAATATTATCCATCCATCAGAAAGGTGAGTTTGATACCTATCTATTTCCCTGAAGCATATCCATGAGTTGCGACACTAAGAAATGGAGAATTTGAACAAGTCAAGGAAATATGTATGTGGATAAATTCGTAGGATGGCTTTTTAAATAAAAAATTGCCAAAACATGTTTTGCATAAACATTGACAATGGGTGCAAAATACTTATTAGCCCGTTAACATTGGTTTCCTAGTGACAAGGGATAGAGTGAGGGAATATTATCAGTTATTCTTTACATCACTTTGAATTATTTCATTGGTTGTAATGAGCACACGTTTTTTTGTTTTGTATTGTTTTTTTGTTCTGTAATTTCTTGAAGAAAAAGAAAATACATGAATAAAAAAACAGAGAAGCAATCATTATTACAGCTCTTCTCCCAACAAAGGCACATGGGATAGGTGGAAGTTGAAGATCTACACAAGCTATTAGAACACCTTCCCACACAGCTAAATTTCCCCATCTTTTCACACATTTTCTCCATCCCACTGCCACTGTCTGGGGCTCCCCATCTCTTGCCTGGTTGCTGCACTGACTTCAAAGTATGTCTCTTTGCTTTCAGCCCCATCCATCCATTCTCCAACTGTTGCCAATGCAATAATTGTAATATTCTCACCTGGTCATGTCACTCCCTCTGTTGAAAACCTTCATTGGCTGAGCACTGCTTAGAGAATCCAAGCCACACTCTGTAGCAGGGCAAACAAGTTCCACATTTCTTGTTAAATTTCATCTCAGACATTTTCTCTTCATATTTTATGCTCCAGACACTTTGAACTATTCACCATTCATTATTTTTAAAACATCTCCTGCCAAAAAAAGGCTTAGTATTATTTTATATGTTATTACCCCCAGTTTGAATTCAGTTCTCCCCACGCATTTCAGTTGAATTCCCACATGTCCTTCTTCAAGATCCAACTTACAGATTCTCACCCATATACAGGTGATTTCTGATACCACCATCAAGGGTGAGTCATCCATGCTTCCACAACATTCCTAGTAAATCTCTATTCTAAAACTTGTAACTATTTTATTAAAATAACTTATCTTTATCCAACTATTATGAAACTGTGCTGCCTATGATATATAGCTCAGTAAATTCTGCATAACTGATATTTACCTTGAACATTCCTGAAATAGGTTTTTTTTTTAATATTGTACCAAAAATCAGAAAATAGACTACAAGGAATTTGGTAGTTTGAAATTTGTTTTCGAGTGTTCAAAACTGACAGCATCAAAGGAGAAATAATCAACCTGTGCTAATTATTGCCTTTTAAATGATTGTTTCTACTAGTTATTGCTGCCTTACAATTCTTTGAACACTTCTACTCCACCTATCCCATCAAAAAATAGTTTTTGATAGTCAAAACATTATTTTGGTGCCACAATGAGGGTTTTACATCCTCATTCCATTTCTCATGGATGTTTGAGTTCAGGCAAGCTCTTAGCTTCTCTGTACCTCAGTTTGCTCTTCTTTGAAACGGGACAATGATGAATGACACTTTACAGGGTGATTGTGGAGTTGAACAGTTAAGAATGTTAAAATTCCACATGAATGTATGTTGATGTTATTTACTTATTTGTTCCTTCTCCTAACACTGCCCTGATATGGTGAAATCAGAGGACTGATCATGGTTGTCATGAAAACAAAAAAAACGCATAAGCACATAGCCCATCTAAATTGCACATTTACTGCACCAATTCTTATGGGATGGTGATTCCTTGTACAAAATGATTTTTCATTTTGCAAAGAGAATCATTACTTGGCTCATTTAAATAGTAAAGTCTTCACAATGTATATAAAATCTTAATTCACAAAAAATTCACTTTACACACACAGGCACACGCACACACGTACACACATATGCAGGTGTCATGCATTTTCAATTTGTTAGAGCACTGCTTTCCCTTCCAGTTTCATCTGTGAATACATCCACTGCCACAATGGAGAGGCAGAGCAATAGTAATTTGGAGATGGGCTGATCTTTCTGGAAGTCTGAACTCTGACACTTACTAACCGTGGGCAATATAATTAAGTTCTTGGAGTCTCTGTTTCTAAACCACTCAAATTGATATAATGGTATCTAGCTTACAGGGTTATTATGATAATATAAATAAAAGATATAAAGTGCCTGGTATGTAATTGATGCTCAACAAATTGTAGTAATTATCATCAATATATTTCACCATCAAGTCTTCAAACATCCTGTGCCTCTAAAGCAAAAAGCTGATTAGCTTTAAGCAAATGAGAAATTAGAGACCACACCACACACAAATTAGCAAACCTGTAAAAGAAAAGAACTCAATAATTCTAGATGTAGGACCTAGAATTAAAAATTGCCATCTTTAATAATGTTTTTCAAATATACTCTGAAATACTAATGTTTAATCATAACTAAAATTTAATTGGATAATAACTTTTCTCCTAGACAATGCGAGAAGAATTATAATAATTGCTAATATTCATTGACTGAATAAAAAAGTGAAAAGCAGGTATGTAAAGCCTGCCAGGAAGGGAGAGTCTCATAGATTCATATTGTCAATGAGTCTCAACGATCAAAAGTCATTCACTCTTAGTACGGAGGGAGCTGATATTGGGTATGGTTAAGATTATCAGCTCTGACATCTGACGGGCTCTAATATCAGCTGTGTCACTCTTCACCTGTGTGAATAAAAAGAACTGATCTAGTTAAAAAGGAACTCAAGAGAGGGGCACCACTATCACCCTAGGAAATACAGTTCAATAGGAGCTACAGACCCAACAGTGATTAGACTATAGACCTCAGCATTATTGAACAGTCCATTGCAATGGATGCAGTTACTGTCCCAATTTTTAAGAGGTGAATTCTCAGATACAGATAGGTTATATAACTCCTTCAATCTAATACAACTCTAAAATGACAAACCAAGGCGCAGAGCCACGTAGACTGTACACATTGCTGCAATCATGTTTTCATTGGTCATTAAAAATAACTCCAGGATGTGATGTGTCAGAAGCATTTGTCTTTCAAATGTCAGTTGTTCAAATATATATAAAAAGCACAAATTAGGACTTGCAATATCATCCATTCCAACAGCATCTCAGTGATGTGGCACTGGCCAGCAAAACAATTGACTCTGTGTCTAAAACATGTGTCACATTTGAAATGTATTTCATCTTAATTGTACCATATGACCAAGGAACCTACTTATGTCATGAGCCATGTCAATTTCAGTGGTCAGTAAATACTATTGCAGACTGGCTGTCAAAGAGAGAACAAACAGACCTAGAGTTCTGAAGTCTAACTTCCTCATTTCACATCAAAGCAAACTGAGTTAAAATTTTATTTAACATGATCCTATCAATATGGATACACATTTATAGTCCTGGCAGAGCTAAAACCTGAATCCAGAACTCCTGACTCACAGTCCAAGTTGTGTTCAAATCCACAAAATCATATCAAGGAAACACAATGGCCTCCTCTGTTCACTGTTTATGTATTTAGCCAAGCAAAATTAGCACAACTAATGTTTATTTGAATTTCTATGTTTTTAATAGAAATAATTAATCTAATTGCCCTCTTATTCACATCTCACATCTCCAACTTGAGAAGGGGGCATCAAAAACTGAGAAATGATTTTGACTGTATTGGGTCATCTCTTCCCATAGGCAACCCAGGCCAGCTACCTCTGGGTCTACCTAAAAGAGGGGAACTCACGACATTTCAGAATAATCAGAATACCCATGACCCTGGGATTTCCCATTAAATTGTCATCCATCTGTGCACCCATGATGAATTCAAATATCATGCCTACTGCATTCAGCAATCCCAAATGCCCAGCACAGTATGGCAAATAGAAGATGGTCATAGATGTTTGCCGAATGAGTGAAATGAAGACACATTCATATTTAAGAATGGTGTTCTGCTGAGCTGACCAGGCTAATAATATGAATTAGATTTCTCCTTCAACACTGCTCCTAGATTATTTAGTTCACAATGACCTCATAACTCTTGTCACGCCATGTCATTCAGGTCTTTGTATACCAAAATACAAAGTATTTAAATTTGTCAATGGCAGATACTTTTTTTGTTCAGTTTGTCTCAGAAACACACATGACCCCTCTCCATGAATCCAACCTAACACCTGTCAAATTCTAGGAGCTCATTATATGTTTATTGCATGAAACTGAATCTATAATCAAGACATTAAACAGAATGATCTTTTAAGGACACTTTCAATTAGAATATTCAATGGCTCTGAATGCTGCAAAAATATCTCCTAAAATGTCCTCATTTGCTTCTAAAACTTGTTTAAATCAACCATCCATGAATCCATACCACCCTTAGCATGGGGAGCCCAAAGAAGATTCATATATATTCATCTATACCACTTCTTGGGATAGCAAGCTGGGAAATAAATGCTTCCTTCCCTAATGTGTTCTAAGATGGCATGCACTTTTCCCTCAATGGAAATTTTAAAATGACATACCCATTGTTGATTGTCTATTTATTTTATTTTATTCTTTTTTTCTTTTTTACTTTATTTTATTCTTAGAGACTATAGTATAAAACTGGATTCAAAAGTAATTCTTGAATCCAACTAAATCTATCTCATGTCTTACTGAAGGAGAGGTCAAACTAGATTCTTACATCAGAATTAAATAAATAATCATTAAATTCTTCAGAGAATATCTAATGTAAGCCATACTTGTTCATGCCAGGATGATTTTGGGAGACCAGAGCTCATGATCTAAAATTTTACTCTGGTGAGTAAGACAGAAAACACTGAATTTCTATAGTGAATTGCTAGGAGTCAGCCCAGAAAACTAAATTGCTGCCAAAGTAAAACATTTTGTTTTATTTATAAGTGGGAATTTTCAGGTCAACTAAATCAATTATTCACCATTTGTTCAATTTAGCTTGGTATGTATATTTTCATTTTCTCATGCAGCAAATTCCCAATTTACTGTGAAGCCATATACACTGTCATTAATGAGGATAGAATACCAAAAATTAAACTGAGGACTGTTTGCAAAATTTACAACCTCTGTTCCTTAACTGGCTTCATTTTTCTGCATCTTTCCTTTGCCCAATAGCCATCATTTTGTCTGATTTTCATATGTAAATCATAAACAGAATCACTATCTTGCCATCCAATAAGCAGTAGTTGTTTGATATCTGGGTTTTATAATTTCGAGATCCAGAATTCCAGCTGATACTTTTCACTTTGGAGACTGTCCAGGGTTAAACAAAAGCACAAATAATGGCAGAAATAGCTATAATAACAACCATTTCCATACTACCCATTATGTGGAGGTAGCCATGCAAAGCACTTTACATAGATTATTTTATTTAATCCTGACAACCACCCCTTGAAGAAGATGCTATTTATATCACTTTAAAGTTGAGGAAGCTGGAGATGTTAAGAAGCTGGCTCAAGGTCATAAGGTTAATATTCACACAACCATAACTCTAGCCTACCAGAGGTGTTTGTAAGTGGGTCATTTTGATCCTCTTCCTTCCATTTTCTTTATTTCCATACTGACCATGGGTCATTGAGCTATTTTATCTCTCTGGTAACCCCTGCTGAGAGCTCTGATTTCAGCAATAACTCTATCCCTAACCACCCTTTTTAGGGATCCTTTTTGAACAACAAAATCCATTTATAAGAATATCCTGTGGAGTCAATATCTTATCAATCAACTGTAGCAAATCTCTGCAAGAAACCTCAAGGAAGAAAACAAGGAACTAAAAGGAAGCAGCTGGGTAATTTAACATACTAAACTTCTCTTATGGTGCAAACAGGAGTGTACAAGATGTGGAAATTGATGGAAAATTCAATCTCAAAGACCCAATCTTGAACCAAATGAATTGTTTTGTAACCCTCAACATTTAACTGAATCACCTTAATTGCTGGAACTTGCTAAAGAGCTCTACTGAGTGCACATGAGCAGGGGGCTGGCCCATGGAACTGGAATCCCAGTCTAGGCTCTGCAGGGAACAAAGTCGGGGCTTTGACCAGGTCTCTCACAGTGGTACTTGACCAATAGCAGAAGCAGTCTAGTGAATGTAACTCCTACCTCTCACATTTGCTGAATATAGTAGCTCATCTATGTATCAACTTCTAGCTTATAAGAAGAGACTGGCATATAGATTATTTAAAAGTACAGATTCTAAGAATCAAACTTCTTAAGTTCAAACCCTAGCTTCTCTGCTTACTAACCACATGGCTTTGGGCAAAACATATAGCCTCTCCAAGCCTCAATTTTTCCATCCCTAAAATAGTGACAAACTTACATAGCTACAACAAAGCAATGAGTTAGAGTAAAATTTCATCAGCTTTACCCCCACCAACAGATGGCTGGAACAGTCCCTTATTTTTAGACTTCTGAAGAATGACTATATTTATGAATTGAACTAAGGAAGCTAGTTCGTAAGTAGAGTAGCTTTCATATCAGGGTCAATCATTGCATATTTCAATATCAATATCAAGATCATCTATTTAGCTGGTTTCTAAACTAGATTCCTCTGGGCACTAGGGTGCCACAAAGGAGCTTCAGGGATCTTAAGGATGAGGGAAAAGGTTGGTGAAAAAGGTTAGGGACAATGAATGGATGAAGTTATGGCCCTCCACCCCTTTTGTAAGCAAAGTACCTTCATTATTATTCAAGTCATTTATTGAGATTCTGTATAATATATATATATTTTTTTTTTTCATGGGCAGGCACTGGGAATCAAACCCGAGTCTCCAGCATGGCAGGCAAGAACTCTGTCTGCTGAGCCACCGGGGCCCACTCAGATTCTGTATAATATTTTATTTGCTCTTAGGGACCTATTGTTTAAAAAGTACAAGTAATAAAAAGACTGATCCACTCCCAGAGGGGGTTAGATGACTTGACCAAGGTCATACTAAATGGATAGGGAGCAGAACACAGAATAGGACTTCTTGCCACCCCTAACTCTTATTTCCAGGGTCTTTTCACGACCCTGACATGCATGTCTTCTCATAGTTCTACTCCAAATTCGGGTAATGACTTAAGGTTAATGTATGATTTTGGCCTTTTAGCCTATTCAGAGGCTCATGAGGTCACAAACGGGTCACAAGGAAATGGCCTTGAGTCTTGACTCACTTACTTGGGTCGGATGACATTGAGGTGGGGACTTCGGGAAAACAGGGAAGGAAGAAAGACAAAAAGCTTGGCATTGTTCCCTCAGTCTTCTAAGCTTCCTTGGCTGATTCATTTGGGGGAACAAAACACAGAAAAACAGGACAGAATACCTGAGCCTTATTATAATGATAAAGTGGTCATCAGGGCTGGTGACCTGGGAAGTCAGGCTGGACTTAAATTATGAAGGCTGGAGCCAGGTTGAAGAGAAGCACTTTCTGATACTTAGTGAGATTTCTCATGGCCAATTTTTAAATTTAGATTTTGAAAAGTTACCTAAAGAAATCAATAAAAAGTTTTATGCTATACAGTGTTTTGAGATACATATATATTATATGTATATATATATTTTAGTGAGGAAGAGACATTTATAGGTATCTTACACCCATATGTGCTTTAGCCTTTAACTTCATTCTGACATCTTCCAGTTAGGACTCTATTACTGAGAATTTAGTAAACAGGATGCCCATTGTAGTGTGAATGGATTTCTGGGGAAGGATCCTGGATTTAATCTTTTTAGGAAAACTTACATAATTCTAACTTATTATTAGAATCTTAATCATGTGAGTTATTTTAAAGGGATAGTGATTTTCTCAGCTGTCACCTGGAGGGAAGAAGTGGCTCAGACCTCAAGAATGGTCACTTTGAGTACACCAGAGACATGACCTCTTCCTGCTGTTCTATATGCAACATGTTTCATAGCACATTGTTTCGGGGATCTCATTATCTTTCATATGGAAAGAATAGAAAAGAAGCAAGGGCCCCTTCCTACCAAGGTTACTGAGAGGGTAAACATGAAATAAACATATGTGAATGTGCTCAGCATGTGCCTAGCACACACTCAGACACAAGGAATATCCTAGATTATGTGCTATAATTCCCTTTACATTCTTGGCATAAAATGTTTTCATTCATTCAAAAATAATAATTGAGTATCTAATATGTGCCTAGCTTTGTTGAAGGCATAGATGATATAGCAATGAATAAAATAAAATCTCTGCTTTCTGATGCTCACATACTAATAGGGAGACAGAGAATACACAAATAATGACACATTGTTCATGGAGATAAGGGTGAGATGAAAAATGAAGTATGGTAAGAGTTACAGACATTTATTTCATAATAGGAAAATCACAACCATATTTATAAAACTTGAGGTGAGATGGAGAAGGAAGAGGAAAGAAAGCACATGTCTGAAATGAGTTCCCAAACTAAAGCTCATAAATGGCGTCTAAAATAAATTAAGTAGACCCCACCTTCCCAAATGGCAGAGCTTTTTATTTCCCAGTGATAAGCAGGAGAATAGTAGCCTTAATAGCAGTGCTCCTTTTTGACTCCCTTTCCAGTCCAATTTTCTGTTTCCAATCTTATTTATCATATGGCATTCTAGGAATCAGGAATTCTTACCATCACCTCTGCATTAGGGTTCTCTAGAGAAACAGAACCAACTGGGGATATGTAAATATGAGATTTATAAGAGTATCTCAAGCCACCATGGGGATGTAAGAGTCCAAAATCTGTTGGGCAGGCTGTGAGTTGGCAGCTCCAATGAAGGTCCTTACTGAACTCCCCAGAAGAGGCTGGCTGGCTAAGATGAAGAGATTCTGTCTAGTGAATTACCCTTAAAAACCTTTGATTGATTAGGTGAAATGTCACTCATTGCAGGAGACACTTCCCTTAGCTAACTGCAGATGTAATCAGCCATGAATGAAACCAACGTGCTCACGATTTAAGTCCAGAAAATGTCCTCACAGCAACAGATAGGTCAGTACTTGGTTGACCAGTCAACTGTGTACCATCCCCTCGTCAAATTGACACCTGAACCTAACCACCACAGCCTCTAAGTTCTTATTTGATTTGAAAGTTACATAACTGAGCAAAGAAGAGGAATATAAGGGATAGCTGCTTACACTGTGGGACAGGAAGATGGATTAAGAAGGCTCGAAAACCCCATAGGAAGAAATTCCACTCCTGGGCAACTAGGGAAGACTTCTTCAATAAAGTGATGTTTGAGAAGAAACCAGTGAGGAAGGTCTCTTCATGTGGACAGCTTATGAAGGTGACCAGACAGCAACAAATAAAATTCTCTGAGAAGGGGGCATGCTTAGAATGTATCTGAAACTGCATGTAGGCCAGGGTGACTAGAACAAAGGAAGAGAGGGTGAGAGAACTGGAATATGCATCAGAGGTGTATGTACACATGTGTGTGTGTACATGCAGTAAGGGGTAGGGAAGGGTCAGCAAACTTTTTCTACAAAATGCCAGATAGTAAATATTTTGGATTTATGAACCATATGGTCTCTGTCACAACTACTCAACTCTACTGTTGTAGTGCCAAAACAGTCATAGGCAATACATAAACAAATGTGCAATAAAAAAAGCAAATCCACTCTAGCTGTAAAGACCATGATGAGGCCTTTGTTTTTCACTTTAAGTAAGTGGGAAATCACTGGACAGTTCTGAACAGAAGAGTGACAAGATATGACTTCTGCTTAGAATGATCTCTTTGGAAACCAGATGACTCATGAGAAGGCTTTCACCTCCTCAAGAATAGTGAGGTCAGAGATGCTGGTTTGCATTGCATTGCATTAGGAGAGGGAGAGGAGGATACCTTCTGAAAATAGAGCGGACATGAGTTGCTGCCCAATTGACTTTGAGAGCAGATGAGGATGGTCAGCTTTCTAAACAGGACAGTAGGCAGAATGAAACTTCCATTGGCTGAGATGGGAAAGGCTGTGGAAGGAGCAAGTTTGGGAGTAAATCAAGAGATCACATTTGTACATTTTAAGATTGAGACACAAAATGGAGATGCCAAGTGGACAGTGAAGTTTGGGTGGACATATTAATGTGGGAGTCACCTGCAGTTAGGTGGGGTCATGGTTAGGTTCATGTGACAACTTGGTCAGGTGGTGGTACCTGTTTGTCTGGTTGAGAAAGTGTTGGCCTGTCTGTTGCTATGATGACATTTCACAGAATTAAATCATGATGGTGTCAGCTACACCCACAGCTTATTCCATTTGTAATCAGCCAAGGAGAGTGTCTTCTTTAATGAGTGATGCTTAATCTAATTACTGGAAGCCTTTTAAGGAGGATTCAGAAAAGACAGGCTCTCTTCCTGCTTTGGCTGGTGAGCCTCTCCTGTGGAGTATGTCCAGACCCTCCATTGGAATTGCCAGCATCACAGCCTGCCCTACAGATTTTGGACTCTACATTCCCATGGTTATATGAGACACTTTTATAAATTATATATTTACAAATATTTCCTGTTGATTCTGTTTCTCTAGAGAACCCTAACTAACATAGGTGGGTTTGAAAGCAATGGAACTAGATGGATTTGTATTTATCACAGAACATATGGTGTACCCTGTAGAGTAGGTCCATGCAGTGGTTAAGGATAAGGCTTATGAAACAGGTTAAGCAAGTTAATCTATATAGGTCTTGATCTATTCAGCTGTACTCAACTTTTAAAATTGTTGGGAGGAGTAAAATTCCTGTTATTCCCCTGTTTAAAACCTCCAGTGGCTTCTCATTGCTCTTAAGATGAAATTCAAAATCCCAGCCAGTACTCTGAGGTACCTATCCTACTATCTCTCTCAGTCTCTAAGTTTCTCCCACACTGATCTCTGTGCTGTTCCCATGCCCACATTGTGGTCTTTGCTCCAGTCTCTCCCTCTCTCTCCTTACCCTTGGCCATCACTTATCCTTTAATCTTCAGCTTAAAAGTCACTTCTTTGGATAGGTTTTCCAGATACCTCAATCTACATTGGCATAGTTTGATGCCTTCCATTTTCATAGTTTGATACCTTCCATTTTCCTTCCTAGGGAAGAGTGTAGGTCTGAAGCCAGAGTGCTTGGGTTCAAATCTGGGCTCAGCCACTTACTACCTGAGATTTCGGATCAGTAATTTCACTTCTCTGTGCTTCAGCTTCATCATCTATAAAATGAGGGTGGTAACAGGGCCAACTTCAGAGGTTTTATTTTAGGTTGAATTACTTAGTGTATGCAAAACACTGAAGAGGGTGCCTGGTGCGTAGCTATTGCTGTAGGAGTGCTGGCTGTTATTAGAGTCATCAGGTACATATTTATTGTGTGATTATTTGTTTAATGTCTGTCTACCTCTGTAGGTGGTAAGTACCATGAGGAATTGCAACTCCCTTGTTCTCTCCATCCTCAGCACCCAATGTGACATCTGCCATGCAATAGTTTTGGAATAAATGAATAAGTAAAATACATATATTCTCACCATCATTCTCATTTTGTCCACCGACTAACCCTATGAGGTAGTGATCATGTCTTTTGACAGATGAGGAAATTACATCTTAGAAAGGTTAAGTGAAAAAGCTGAGATGACCCACAGGTGCTCAGGGTCAGAGTTGGAATTTCAAGATGGATCTGACTCCAGGGGCTCCCATTGTACTTGAATTTCATTTGGAAAGAGTGCCTGGGACAAGAGCAGATTGGTAAAGGGTATAATATGAGGATTTAAAAGAAGCCTGTCTCCATGAAATATTTCAGTCTCTCAACACACCTGGGTACTTATCTACAAGTCTTTATCCATGATGCATTGCTTGGATTTACCATCTTGAGTCTTTAGGTTTTTCCTTTCAAGAGTCAAATTCAACTGGGGAGAGTGATAAATACATGATATTACATGATTTGAAGGGAATTTGTAGACCTTCTAATCCATCTTCACATCTAATTCTTAAATGCCCTTTCTGAAACCCCTACCCACATTCAATGGCATGGAAATAAAGAAATGAGAATTAATTAAGATTATTTTAGAGGTAAGAATCATCAAGATTTACTGAACTATGAGAATGTCTGAATTTACCAGAGCTGTCATGACAAATACCACACAATGGATTGGTTTAACCAATAATTTATTGGCTCACAGTTTTAGAGGCCATAATCCCAAATCAAGGCACCAGTGAAGCCATCCTTTCTCTCAGATTTGGTGGCGTTCTTATAATCACAGTCCTCTGTCACATGGTGATGTCACTCTCCTCTTGTGTCTGCTCTTCTGGTTTCAGCCCACTTCACATTTCTTCCTGTGGCTTCTGACTTCTGGCTTCTCTATATAAGTCTCCAGAAATACAGATTAAGGTCCACCTGATGCAGATTGGCCAATTTAAACAATTTACACAGGCTCTTATGATCCTTTTCACAAATGAGCCCACACCTTAACTGATAATACATCTTCTAATGGTCCTATTTACAAATGGGTTCATACGCACAGGAATACAGATTAAGGTTAAGGGCATGTCTTTTGTTGGGTTGCATAATTCAATCCCCCATAAGGACACAGGGTACAAAAGAGAGAGAGGGGTTAGAAAGGAATGCAAGTTTCTGACTGGAGTGATTATGTTACCAATGATCCCATTTCATGGATGTGAAAGATTGGAGAGGAACAGGTTTGGTGGAGAAGTCCAAGATATCATGGATATGTTAAGTCTGAGATGTTTGTGAGATAGCATGGGGAAATTTTAAGTTGGCATGTGTTTCATCTTTGAACAACTCTGATAGAAACTATAAATATGTTGGTATTTTTAAGGAGCTATATTTAATAAATTGAAATGTAAAGTTTATTTACTCCTAAATACATAGAAAAGAGGTGAGACAATGTGTACAAAATGATGATAAAGAAAAGCTTATTTAAGAACATGAATTTTAAGGTGAAGAAGATCAGAGCTGCTGCTGGTCCTGTTACTTACTAACTCTAATGATCCTAGCCAATTTACATTACCTCTGTAAGCTTTCCATTTATTTTCTGTAAAATGGGAGTATTACATGCTCATAAACTAGTGAATGGATTGAATTAAATAATTAATATAAATTATCAAGCACATACCTAGCACATAGTAGCCATTCTTCAGATATTAGCTATGCTGCTATTGTTATTTTAATAATTACAGTAATTATTATTACTTTTAGTAGTAGTAGTAGGATTATTATTACTACACATGGGCACAACCTGCTATCTAGAGGAATTCCTAAAGAAAATAAGAGCTCTAGAAATTGGAAAGGACAAAAGAAGAGGAATAAAGTAGGGTTTTTGAGAAATCTTGAGGAAAACAGGCCCTAAAAAATAGAAATCAAATCTGCCAGTAGAGTTGGATTGTAAAAGATCAAGTCTGAGTCAGAAGCCTGGGATCTAATCTGTCTCATATCCTTACTTTGGCCAATTCATGTAAATTCTCTGAGCCTGAAAATTTCAGCTCAAAACCATACTGAAAGTACTATGGGTTAACTGAAGCCAGTGGAGTTAGACCACTGGCCAATGGGACTTTGGACAGTCTGGCAGTATCCCTACAACTGAAATCCTCTATGCACACTTCCTGCCGCTCAAGGTGAAAATGGAATTTTTTGGCATTGTCATCGATAGATAATATGATAAAAGTCTGTTGTACTCATTATCAGATGGAGAAGGAAATTAATGTTTCTTGAGAGTCTATTTGATTTCAAGTATTATATGACGTACTTTCAATATATTTTATCAATTAAACTTCTGAAAGTTTTTAAGTGTTATTATCCTTGTGTGAGATATGAAGAAGTAAGGGCAAGGGTATGATGAATCTTGTCCAAGGCACTTTCTAGGTGGGGAAGCTGAGCTTTGAACTCAGGTCTATGTCCTCCAGGGCCCGTTCTTATTCCTTCACACAGCAGTTAGATAGATGATATTTATGCAAAGCACACAGCCTGAATTCTGGGCCTCAGAACAAGAGCTATTATTATATGCCTGTAATTACACGTTGCTATAACATTGCCTATAAAAAGTAATTATAGACAGTAAGGATCAGCCCCATTCCCTGTCACTTCCCTCCTTCGGTGCCTTTACTGAGTAAGGTCCTTTGGGCTAAGTTCTCTTTCATGAACCTGACGGTGGTTCCACACTGAAGCGGGTGATAACAGATACCCCTAGCAACCATCAGAGGGAGGCACCACCCTCTGGCCTCTGGGGAATAAGAAAGGATGCAACACTCTGTTACAGGTGTTAAAAGAACACACCACCACTACCACCCTCTCCCCATGAAAAAAAATCTGTGCTATTTCCTACAATTTAGCACACAGAATGGAAAGGTGATAAGGCTTGGAGTCAGCACATCCACAATTTGAACCTGTATTTTGTCACTTTCTGGTTCCGTGATCCCAGGAAATCTGTCACCTTCCTTCTCTGAGCCTCACCTTAATCAAAATAACAACCTCATAAAGTTGCTATGGGGATTAACTAAGAATAGGAATGTGGAAGGACACCTACTTATAATTTATCACCTTGTTAAAATTGTCATGCATGGTTCACAATGGATTCTGAATGAATTAAAAAAAATTGAAACATGGGCCTGGGGAAGACTTCTGTATCACATACAGCAGAATATCATTTCTGGTGCTTCATTTGTGTGCCCATGCACAAAAGACAACCACCTGAAGTTTTCTCTTAAATCTGAAGTCTACAATTATATACAAAAAAGAACCTGCTTTAATTAAATCCTTTAGCAGGCATTTATAATTTTTCTAATCACCTAAATGGGTCAAAAAAATTGGTGATGCTATGTAACCATTTTAATTACTTCCATTTATTATGTGCCTTTGTTCAGATATACTGGAAATAGTAGCATACTGAATACCGGTTGGTTTCTTCCTACCTCTATGCCTGTAATTCAGATAAATAACACTAGGTGGAGAAGTCTCAGAGAGTGGTAATTCCAAAAGACTTTCTCATTCTTGGAATCTACTTTAATATGAAAATGAAATCTTAAAAATATATATATTTTTATTTTATATATTTATATAAAATATATTTTAAAAAATATGTATTTTATACATATACATATATAATAAAATGGCAGTATTATTCATCAGAAAATGTCAGTGTTAATCTCCCACCAACAGGTCCCATTTTCCAAGATTCTAGGGGATAAATTTGTTTCATTCTCTTTATTCTGACTCATCAAAACAATATCAATATTTAGAAAATAGTGTCTCTGGAGAGCAGGTACCCCATACTCCCTGATTATGAAAATCAATTGATTTAGTCACCTTATATATTCCCATGGGTTGTCTAAAAAACTAAATGAAGATCATCAGAAGTACCTGAAGAGAGAGTGGACTTGGTGATCTTACTATTGTTACTAACAAATGTTTGACAGATTACATGCTTAATAAATGCATTTACTATGAGCCTGGTATTTTCACCTGCTTACTTCTTTAATTTTACAGATATTTATTGAATTCCTACTATGTATCAGACACAGTAACTATGGTTAAAAACAAAATAACAACAAAAACTCTAGCCTTGAACTTACATCTAATTCAGGGAAACATGTAGTAGGTAATTAACTGATAAATAATCATTAACAATGACCATTGCTATGAAACGAAAGAACAGAAATCTGTGACAAAGAATAATGGGAATGAACTACTTTAAGACAGGTGACAGAAAAAGTGTTTCTGATCACTACGTTGAGACTTCAAGAATGAAAAGGAGGCAAATGTGCATGTACATGCATATGTCCCTGAAGAAAACATCTAGGTAGGATCGGGAATATGTACAAAATCCACAAGGCAAGAAAGATCCTGGAGTGTTTCAGAGATTATAAAGATGTCTGCCTTGGGCCTAAGTGCAAGAAACAATCTGGAGAAGAGCATAAGATGTGCTTGGAGAAGCAAGCAGGAGTCATGCCAAGAAGGTACTTAGAGCCCATAAAAAGGCATGCAATAGGAAGCCAGTTGAATACTTTTCAGCAGACGAGTCAAACAGTATGTATGTCTTAATATGATGTCTCAGTACTGCTGCAGTGAGACTCCATTGGACTGGGATAAAGAATAATTGAACCAGAACCAGTCAGGCATATAGAAAGAAATAGATAGTAGCACTTTCAAACAAGGATAATTTAAGGAGAGTTTAATACAGGAACTATATAGGTGGAAGTAGGGTATAAGGAAACCACAACCTCACTCTTCTCCCTCTCTCCAGTTCCTTCTGCAACTTTCTATTAGCTGAATCCAACCAGAACTTTTTGATGTACGTGACATAGATGAGTCTCCCAAAACATAAGGAAAAAGAAGGACCAAGAAGGACAAATGGAAAATACACACACCAGGAGGTGATCGTGGAGATGAAGAGAAATGGATGAATTTAAGTTATCCCTGGATATAGAATCAACACAAATCGCAGATGTATTTTATATAAGGAGTGGAAGAGAGGGAGGAATTAGGATAAACCTTCTGTTCAGAGTAATGGGGTTAATTAGGGTGCCTTTTACTGAGATGTGGTGGACTTGGGGCAGAATGGAATTCTAAGGAGAAGCTCGAGATGCCTAGGCCCCTGAAGTGTTATACATTTACTGGGCACCGAGTGGAGATGTAAGGTGGGCAGTTGGGTATATAAGGCAAGATCTCAAAAAACAGCGCTTGGCTGCAGAGATAAGTTGAGAGTTGCCAGAATAAACTCAGTGTTTAATGAGAGGATAACAACTATTAGCTAGAGAGAGAGTATAAAGAGAAGAGAGACTATTTCAAGTTCTGAGATCAGATGTAAGAGGAGAAGCCAGCACAGAGAACTGAGAGGTATAAGAGAATTGTTCAGGTATAGCCAGAGTGGTAGAAAGAAAACCAGGAACACAACGGGTCTTGGAAGCAAAGACAAGAGCTGTGTTTTGGGGTGGGGGATAGGGGTCAGCTGTAAGAGTTGTAATAATCACATTTCACAACTAGCTCCAGTAGGTGGGGAAGGCAGAAGCCACATTAGCATGGATTAATTGTTCATGACAAGCCTGTGGCACAGGTGTGATTACATCTCCTGTTTTGTTTCTTTTTTACAAATGAGAAAAATATTGCTAAGATGAGCTAAGTAGCTTTTTTGTTTAGTTACTAAAGATTTGAACCCTGGTCTCTGATTTCAAAGTCCATGCTCTTTCCATTCTGCTAAGCAATTCTTCAACTCTGATTCCTGCTGCACAGGGAGAAATCTGAAAGGAACTGTCAAGTTAGCAGCTCACTTCAGGTTTCTGCCAGGCCTGACCTTCATTCAGCTCTGGTTCCTGAAGGCAAAAGAAGAGGAAAGGCTTCCCCTCCAAAGGGGGAAGAATAAGGTAAAATAAATGGCAAGATATTAATCTTGAGATCATTTACAGAGAGGTGTTAAGTGGCCCCGTTGGCATTAACAGCAATGAGCTTCCATATCACTTGTACAGCAAGCTGCTTAGCTCTGCAGATAACAAGTCACAGCAGGCCTTCTTGGGTTGCAAATGTAGTCACTCTGTTTGCCAATTAACTCTTTCCCACATTGCTTTTTATATAACCGGCTGGGATGCTTTGCTGAGACAGCATGATCTGTTGGAAACAGCACTGGCCTGGGAGTTGGAAGAGATGATGTGATAGCTGCAGCAGTGGTAGCAGAAACAGACAGCAGTGATAGTAATAGAATAGTCATTACCAGGCCAGAGCCCTTGGAGGCTGTATATTTTCTAAAATAAACTTCCATGTCTTCTGAGTTTAATTTTGGTCAATGTGATAGGCAAGATATTTTTCTTTAATCCCAAGATTTCAATATGTCTAGATTGTTCTGAGCATGCTAAAGGGAAGTAGTTTATGGTCTTTCCAAGTATACTATCCACTGTATGATGCCCTAGACTAGATTTTAATTCGTGTATGATGCCCTAGACTAGATTTCTCCAGGAGCAGGGGAGTTTGTGTCTTGGAGAGAGCTTCTACCCCATGCCTTGTAAACATAACTTCTAGTAGGCCAAATGCAAGTGTCCTTTCAATGTTCTTTTCTTGCTTAACCTTTCGGCAGCATTTGGCATGACTGACCATCTCACCTTCACAAAACATGTTTTCTTTTGTCTTGCCAGTTTCCCTCCTACTTAACTGACTGTTCTTTCTCAATCTTCTTTATTGGCTCCTCCACTTTTCCTCAACCTATAAATGTTGATGTGTTCCAGGTTCTTTCCTGGGGAAGTTTCTTCTTCTCTGTCTCTGTTCTCTCCAGAGGAGTGTGATAATATATAATACATCATCCAAAGCAGGACCACTTTGAGAATGTTAAAATGCTAAATAAACCAGGCGGTAAATATTCAAGGACCACCTATATGTTTCCAGGTGACCAAATCCTCTACACGAAAAAATTCTCAAATCTTTTTATGCACACACTGGACTCACAAACTCAATGGCCAACCTGATAACTCTACTTAGATGTCCAATAGATAGCTCACGTGTTGCATAGCCAAAACAGAATTATTCAGTTTTCTTTTGTATTTCTCCTTTGTGTCCGCCATCCTAATAAATGGCACTATGTCACCTGCCACTTGTTAATCCAGATATTATCTTTGGTTTCTCATTCCTTTGACCCCCATATTCCATTCATCACCAAGTCCTGTTGACTCCATCTCCTTAGGTAAAGCTGCTACCATCTCTCAACTTGACTACTGCAATATCACCTTAACTGATTTCCCTTGTTTGATTATTGTCTCTTTATAAACTATTTTCCTATTTCCCATGCTTGGAAAACATAAAATGCTTCTAACTTTGATGTGCAAGATCTCCATGGTTTGGCCTTTCTACCTCCTCTTTCCATTCCCTTCCCTCCTCTCATATACTCCACTTAAGCTTCGCCAGCCTTCTTTTATTCCTGGTACACCCAAGCCAGATCCTGCCCTCCAGGCTTTGCTAGTTAGTAGCTCTTTTCCATACTTGATATACTCTGTCCTCAAAGGCTGGATTTTTCTTAATATCCAGATCTCTGCTGAAATGATTCCTCCTTAGTGTTCCTCATCTGAACACAGACCACAGCACATGTTTTGAGAAACTTTCTTTTTCAATTCACTCAAGTATGGTATATAACTAGTTCCATTCTAGAGGCATAGAAGTGAGTTAATTACATTCAATGTATTTCTTGGGGCATTTGGACTTAAATCTCTCAGAGAACCCCGTTGAAAAAGACAAACTGTGCTCTCTGAATACCTATTTTCATTTTTTTAAAAGTAGTTACTTACACCTAGTATTTTTATTCCTTTGTTTACTTATTTGCTTATTTCCCATCTCTCCTGTCTAAATTGTATACTTCCTATGAGTACAGAGTATATTTGTTTTCTTTGCTGAAACATACTATGCTTTAAATAAATATTTGTTGAAAAAATGGCAATTACAATGAACCAACATGGAGAACCTAGAAGGAGGGTGACTTCTCTCAGACCCTTTCCAACGTTGCCTGTCACTATACAACTGTCCCCAGTTCAGTTTCATTTTTTATAACATTGTGCTGTGTATTGCTTTGAGAGTCCTCATTACAATCTGTAATTATTCTTCTGTGTGTTTATTTTTTGTTCTCCTCTCCCTAGAATGTGTGCTCCATGTGAAGAGAGAACTTATCTAAGTTGAACTCCTGTCCACCCCTTGTGTCTCACCAAATGCCTGGCCTACGGCAGTTTTGTTGTCTAAATAAATGAAAAAGAGTAAGTTTTTTGTCAGTAGACTTTAGTCTAGCCAGAGTTTAACATTAACATTGTCAAGGACCTTTGAGCTTGTTACCAAGCATCTCTGTGGGTCTGATTTCCCCACCTCTAAAATTAATACCCATTAAGACCCACCATATAGAGTATAAGGATAATCACCCTACAAAAAAAAGTGTTGTGTGTTGCTTTAGTTTGGGTTTCCCCAGAATCTGTCTCTGATTCCAGAGCTAGCAATTTATTTGGCAATGAATGGAATACTAACAGAGGAGTGGGGAAAAGGAATGTAGCCAGTAAAGGATATCTGCTCAAGCCAGTCAACTGGACCTGAAACTCACTGAGCAAACTGAGAGACAATGTAGAGCACTCGACTCAGTGTGGCCCCTACAAAGGAAAGGGGAGCTGGGATAGATACACCTGTCAGTCACTGATGATTGCCATTGAGAGCACTCTCAGGAGGCATCAATCCCTTGGTACTTCAGGCTGCCACAGGAGCTCTCAAGAGAAGATCTTTAGGCAAAGGAATTCAGGTGCTGCTAATGGAAGCTGGGCTGGTGTGCAGTGTAGTGGCAAGGGCAAGGGAATGTGTGTAGGACTCCAGAAACATCTGCCTCATTGTCTACTGTATGCCAATGATAGCTCAATGTCTACAACAGGAATCTATATTTACAAGATACTCACTTTTGTTCATGAACCTCCTAAAATGTTCTGCAAAATATGGATAATTGTACGTTTTTCTTGAGAAAAGAACCTAAATTTTTATCGAATATTCCAAGGAATCTGTGACCTCAAAGAGTTAAGGACAACTGGTATATGACTCTACCTTACTTCAAGCTTGTCCCTTTTTGTTCATCCATTCAAAAATATTGTGGTATCTACACCATGCCAAGCATTTACTTAACGGTTGGAAATACACAAGAAACACAGAATTGATAAAAAAAAAAATATATGTGATCCTTGTCCTTGTGAATCATATTTCTCCACAAAGAAACTAAAATTTGACTATTTCAAGCTTATCATTTTTACTGGATGTGCATGCACAAACACAGCTAGTTCTCTAGTGCCCACAAGGTGAGTGCAACACATGCAGCATCCTCGGTAATTTGGTCCTGATTACTGACCTCCCTCATTCCCCTCATTTCTCCATGTGCCCACATGCCTGAAGTTCCTCAGTTATACATTCTTCTGTGTAATTCTATATACTGCTACTTCCATCTGTACTGCCATTCTTCTCCATGTTGACTTTGAAAACTTCTACTCATTGTTCCTTTATGACCCAATTGAAGTCTTACTCAATTCTGGTATCTCAAATCCCCATATGCTGTGTCTGCAGTGGCATACTTCATTTTGCTTGTCCAGTGCCCTTTGCAACTTCTTTTACCTGAAGTTTGAGAGAACCTGGTAAATGATATCTCTGTTCTCAGAAAAGTTCAGAAAAACATTGGAGTCTAGCAGATGCAGATTAAAATATCACCTTGGTTACTATTAAAACCAATCATCTTTGGGCATGTGAGCTTGATGATATTGCATCACAGAGTAAGAGGGCTTCCTCACCAAGGACAACCACACATCCCCTCTGAGAGACTGCTCCTGTAAGAGACCTCCAGCAGGAAGGGGCAGAGCAGGAGGTGGCTTTCTGTGGATGGGCAAATACTGAAGGTGAGAAAGGAGGCTTCATGGTCAAACATGCCCAGATCCTTCTCCATGACTCTCCAGTCAGATCCAGTGCCTCCTCATGACCTGTATTTGTGCCATGGCAAAGAGCACTAGAAAACACAGAGAAAATGCTTTGATTAAGTGCTCAGGGTGGAAGGCTTTTTTTGGAAAATATTTGAATAAGTAAGTGTTGGTTGAAGACTAGAAACCCAAAAGTATGCATGATGTCTAACACAAAGACAGTGAAAACAAATAAACTGCTAAACAAAGCAGAAAAGAAAGGGTGAAAGGAAGAAAAGCAAGGATATAGGATGAGAGAAATGAGAAGGAGAAAACTGGGATGAAGTGAGGGCAATAAAACCTTGTGACATCATCACTGCTAGAAGATGTTTTGAAAATTGTTGGGCCAATTCTTCCTGGTGAAGTTGTCTGCATTGCTGAGACATAAATGCTTTTTCTACTTTTCCCCTGAAATCACCCATAAAGTATCCTATACTCCAAATGCTTCCTGGGTATGTGTCTCTTGCTGGAACTCACAGAGTGGGTAAGTATGATAGTCATAGCGGAGGAAAGCAGGAGGCCACACCCACTGAGAACATCACAGCAATCTCAGGGGAAGGCTTTTGGGTTCTTCCCAGGCATGGGAGTAGAGATTGGAGCCACGTATACCTAACTTCCCAGGGAAAGTGAGACCGCTCCTTCCCTAGCACACATCTGCAATCCTTGTAAAATAAAAATAATAACCTTTATCGTATAAGGCTGTTGGAAGAAAATGAGATAATATATGTAGCATGCAATGTACCTAACTTAGTCTCTGACATCACAGCTCCCAGAGGGAAAATGCAAAGATCACATTTTTATTCTTCATTTGGACACCTAGAATGTTTTCAAACATAAATGCATGTTGGACTGATGCTGAAATACAGGGAAATAAGAGACAGATGAGTCAGTTATTTGGGCCACAGTGATCGGCCCCTGGGCTATTTCTGTGGAGGCCATGTGAAGCACAAAGGGGTGTTCATTTATTGCACTTAGCAGGCTAGTGTCATTAGAACTGGACTCCCCAGGAGCTTGCATGACCCTGTGACAATGCAGACAACTAGAAGGTCAGAAATAAGGAGAATGCATCTCTAAATATCTCCTTGATGCAGAAGGTGGGGCCCAATAGAAAAATATCTCCTGACATTTGCCTACAGGATGCCAAGGGAATGTGCTCAGTTGAAGAGATTTAAATCTTAAATTCATTATTTAAAAACAAAAAATGTGGCTCACGGTAAATTTTAGTACTGCCTGCATATTGGGGAAAGAGCCACCTGGAAAAGGTAAATGAAACCATAGCCTCCTAGACCTTTGCTCTAGAAGTCTATTCAAGCAATTGCCTGCAAGCATTGGTATAGTCTGGAAAAGAATCTGGGCTTTGGCTACCAAAAGTGTACAAATCCTGACTCTCCACTTACTCAGCATGAAGCATGAGATCTAATTGCTCTAGCTGTCAGTGTTCTTATTCAGAAATGAAATCCATAGATTGTTGTGGAGATTAGCAACATGCCTCTGTGTGTGTGTGTGCATGTGGGTGTGGAAAGAGCAAAAATGGCAACTCTTGTGAGTATCTAGACCAGTTCTTACCTTGAGATTTTATAGATGAAGCAACTCTGGAGGAGGAGTTAAGCCAATTGCCTAACTTGCGTTTGTAAGTAAGCAAAACAGAGCAGGGGTCAGCAAACTCTCGCCAGCCTGTTTTGCAAATAAAATTTTTTGGAACATAGCCCTGCCCATTCATTCATACAGTGTCTGTGGCTGCTTTTGTATTATAGCAGCTGAGTTAAGTCATTGCAACAGAGACCATATGGCCCATACGTTTAAAATGTTTACTATCTGACCCTTTATAGAAAGTGTGGGTTGACCCCTAAAATAGAATATAAATAAAATTTGCAACATGAACTTGTACCCGGTACCCATCTTAAATGCTTGCTTCTTCCAAAGCTAAAAACATTTTTTTTCAAATATGGTGGGAAATATGAACAGAAGAGATCTTGAAAGAACCTTCTACTTTTCATCACTCCTTCCCACTTATTTTCTCTTCTCTCTCTGTGTCCACCCCTCAAAGTGAGCCTTATTTGATCCTCTCTGGTCCATTTTGGGGGTATATGAACTGGTGGCAAGCATCGAGTGGTATGAATGACCCGGCTGATCTTCCCAGAGGATCAATTCTAAAGAAAACAATGTAAAATATTATCTTTTTATAAAAATGACATGGATATAGTAGAAAAGAAAATGCACACTTCACATGCGATTTATTTTTATTTCTAAGATGAAGCATGGGACTTCACAGAAATCACCAGTCTGCTTTGGGCTCCCCAGATATTCTTTCCTGGAGGAACATGATTCTGCTCTGTGTTCGGATTTTTAGATGGAAAATTTGGCAAGTATTCCATTTAATGGAACCTGAGATTTTGGACGCTGACAGCCCTTGGTTTGCGTCTTTGTTCCATTGCTAACTGGTGTGTGTCCTTGGGAAGTTCCACCTCTGCGCTGCTGTAAGGCACTCATTGCTCACATTTTGCAAGGTGAGGGGTGAGCATCTCTTCCTGGGAACATCCTAGAAAGAATGAAAAAATACAATGTGTATCCATGATTCTCAAACCTGACTGTGCATGAAAACCACCTGAGGAATTTTCCAGATGGCCAAGTCCCACCCTCAGACCAATTAAAACAGAATAGATGTGGGTGGAGGGGAGTTGGAGCTAGAATTGGCATTTTATAAAGGTGCTCCAGGTGATCCTATTGTGAACCTGCGTTATGTGGGCAGAAGTGTTCGCTGGGTACTGACTCACAGTTGGTCATCTATAATGGCAGCTTAAAGCCTGAGTATGTGTGAGGGAGTAGCTAGAGCACTCACCCAAGACTGCCTACCCCCTACAAGCTCCAGCTTACCCTAGGGTGACCAACAGCCTGGGTAAAAGTGTCACCCCAAACTCATAATAGATTTGCATGCAGAGCCTAATGGTATTCTTAAATTCCATCATGGGGACAGATTTTTGCCCCACCTGATGCCAGCCCCAGGTCTAAAGTGATTGCTACAATTGACCACCTCTGCCCGCTAATGCACAGGGACCTGGCAAGCTTACTCCCTACCCTTTCGGGCTGCCCAGTACCTTATGAGATGCCATGGAAATACTTTAGAGTTGACCAACCTGGCTCTCACTCTACCAGCTTACCAGGGAGCAATGTGGTTGGTGAGGGTGGGGGTGGGTGGGTGTGTGCCTGCGTGTGGTGTGTCTCTGTAGCTGGAAGGAGTCCTGACCTTGTGGTGAGACAGAAAGCCTGGGGTCTCCTTCATTCCATCTTATCTTGAGTTCCCAAAGGTAGAGCCTGAATCAAACTACCTTGTCCAGAGGTGGTTTATTTGAGAGGCGAACCCAAGGGACATGAATGACAGCAAGTGACACAGAAAGGAAGGGACACCAGTATAAGGATATACCATCAGGGATTAATTGTATCTCAAGCTCTCTTCACTTTGAAATGTCTCAGAACCATCACCTGGGGGAATGAAAAGGGAAGTATTTACCCAACAGTACCAATTCCCCATTGGACACAGGTGGCGCCTCCAGCATTAACCTCTCATCCTTAAAAACTGAGCAAAGTTTCACACATTAGCCACACAAGTCCCAGGGCAGGAAAATTATCCCTGAAAAAAAATCTATTCAGGACCGTGTGGTACCGTTTGCACAGAATGGGGGGCTAGGAGAATGCAAAATTGTGTAGCATTGCTACAGACACAGCTTGTCCACTTCTGCCCAGCCACAGCAGAAGTTCTGGCTCCCAGCTGAGTATTTTCCATATATTGGCTCATTCATTCTTCCCCAAAGCCAAAGAAACTGGTGTATTTCTCCTCATTTTACAGATCAAGAAGCTGGGATTCAGAG
>PVIY010035453.1:0-26289 GCA_004026745.1 Myrmecophaga tridactyla
ACCTTAAGGACATTATGCTGAGTGTGATTAGCCAGAAACAAAAGGACAAATACTGTATGGTCTCGCTGATATGAACTGACATTAGTGAATAAACTTGGAATATTTCCTTGGTAACAGAGACCATCAGGAGATAGAAATAGGGTAAGATATTGGGTAATCGGAGCTGAAGGGATACAGATTGTGCAACAGGACTGAATATAAAAACTCAGAAATGGACAGCACAATATTACCTAACTGTAATACAATTATGTTAAAACACTGAATGAAACTGAATGTGAGAATGATAGAGGGAGGAGGGCTGGGGCATAAATGAAATCACAAAGAAAGATAGACGATAAAGATTGAGATGGTGTAATCTAGGAATGCCTAGAGTGTATAACGATAGTGACTAAATGTACAAATTTAAAAATGTTTTTGCATGAGGAAGAACAAAAGAATGTCATTACTGCAGTGTGCTGAAAATAGATGGTAATTAATATTTTAAAATTTCAGCTAATGTGTGAGACTAAAGCAAAAAATGTTTATTTGTTTCAAATCTATACTTTGACTAGTGCATCTCCTATTATAACTTATGTAGATAGTTGATTGAACACCTTAAGTACATGGAACTTTGTATAGGACATGAGATTTTGTTGGTTTGTCCAGGTGATACCCTGATGAATACCAGAGTGATTTGATCAGTGAGTGGAAAAGTATTTGCAAAGTCCCCTTCAGGGAATGGTGAGAATGGGGGAAAACTCAACTTCCCCAAGTTGAATTCTTGATATTCTCACAAGCAGTGTGGACAACCAAAGCTATAGGCTGAGCCCCCAATCTTGGGGTTTGTTCATATGAAACTTAACCCCACAAAGGATAGGTCAAGCCTACTTAAAATTAAGCCTAAGAGTCACCCCCAAGAGAACCTCTTTTGTTGCTCAGATGTGGCCTCTCTCTCCAGCCAACACAGCAAGCAGACTCACCACCACCCCCGCCCCGTCTACGTGGGACATGACTCCCAGGGGTGTGGATCTTCCTGGCAGCGTGAGACAGAAAACCCAGAATGAGCTGAGATTCAGCATCAAGGGATTGAGAAAAACTCTAGAATGAGCTGAGACCCAGCATCAAGGGATTGAGAAAACCTTCTCTACCAAAAGGGAGAAGAGTGAAATGAGACAAAGTGTCAATGGTGAGAGATTCCAAACAGAGTCGAGAGGCTATTCTGTAGGTTATTTTTATGCATTAAGTAGATATCACCTTGTTATCCAAGATGTAATGGAGAGGCTGGAGGGAACTGCCTGAAAATGTAGAGCTGTGTTCCAGTAGCCATGTTTCTTGATGATGATTGTATAATGATATAGCTTTCACAATGTGACTGTGTGATTGCGAAAACCTTGTGTCTGAGGCTTCTTTTATCTACCTTGTCAACAGATGAGAGTAACACATGAAATAAAAATAAATAATAGGGGGAACAAATGTTAAAATAGATTTAGTTTGAAATGCTAGTGATCAATGAAAGGGATCAGTAGGGGATATGGCCTGTAAAAATTTTTTTTCTGTTTGTTATACTTTTCTGTTGTCTTTTTATTTCTTTTTCTGAATTGATGCTAATGTTCTGGGAAATGATCATGATGATGAATATGCAACTATGTGATGATATTGTGAATTGCTGAGTGTATGTGTTGGGAATGTTTGTGTTTCTTGTAATTTTTTTTAATTAATAAAAAATTTTTTTAAAAAAACATTCTTTGTCATGAGGAAGAAATACTACTTACAGTGCCACCATGTCATTTCACAAGTTATTCCCTGCACAAGCTATTAATCAGGCTGAAATCCAGGATCCATTCCCAACTTGCTAAGCCATGCGTCCTGCCTTAAGGCTGCATGTTTCCAGAATAAGCAAGTCCTTTTCCAATTTGTACACAAGCACCCTAGAACAAACATCTTCTGACTGCATCTTTACTTAAGATATTTAACTTCTAGTTGTTGTAAAGTCTTCTTGGTTTAGGTAAAAAGGGTACAATCTAATGCAAGAGAAACTACTATTCAAATTAGTCACACAATGATGGGAAAGGGTGATGGGACAGGATGATGACAAGATTAAAACAGCTAAATAAAATGAGAAATTAAAAAAAAAATACCCCATTTTATGGATCAGGGAATGAAGTTTCCTAAGTGGTTTGGTAAGTTAATAGCTTTGGGCCAAAGGTTATCAGATGGAAAGATAAGTGTTTCATTTTTCTTATCCTTTCTCCAAGGTAAGGGGTCAGGTATTTTTGTTCCTTTTTCCATAGGAAAGAGAACGGTTACTACTCACTTAACTGTTGTTTGGTTATTGATAATGAGTGGATATCTTCCATCAAAATAAAATATAGTTTATACATGTGCATCTATGATATGTGGCTTGCTGCATATCTCTCTTCTAGAACATTTACCTGTTGGTAAGTCTTATTGCTAAGGACCTTTAAGGAACAATATTAGTCATAATGGTGAATCTTACACTAACACTCTGACTCCTAAATTGAAGTTGGGGCTGTCAGCCTATAGAGGGAAGCTCATTATAGATCTTGGATTGAAAGAATCTTCCCCTTCCTCCCCCAGGGCACACCCATACTTGGAGTTATGTAAGAAATTTGTTTTCTGCTCTGTAATTATTAATATTTTCTATTTTACACCCCCCCGCACTTTTTTTTTTTTTTGCATGGACAGGCACCAGAAATCGAACCCCATCTCCAGCATGGCAGGCAAGAATTCTGGCACTGAGCCACCGTTGCATTGCCCAATATTTCCTATTTTAAATAAGATACTATCTATGAGTAAAAGGTTCTCAGGGTAGCTGGATGAGCCAGAGAGACAGGGTTGCCTTCTTCCTGGGAGGCCCTGGGCACCCCTAGACACTGCAGAGTGATGCTAGATATACAGGCTTGGGAGCTAGAAGCTGGGCTATCTGATTTGAAGCCCAGTTAAATAACTTTTTAACTGTGTGATTTTAGACAAGACACTCAATATCTCCCAATTTCCTCATTCACAAAATGGAGATAATATTATCTGTCTTATTGGGTTGCTGGGAAAATTCAATGCGTTAATGTACGCAAGGCATTTAGAATAGGTGTGGCTTGTGTCAAGCATTCAGAAAATGTTAGCTATTGTCATTGTGTTCTATTTTACTTAACACCCTCATTATCCTCTCCTCTAAATTAATGGATTCAAACATTTTTGCCCATGACTTTTAGAAAAAATACATTTTGTATCACTATCCAGTAAAAGCATACTCACACACCCTTAAAAAATAACTCAGAATTTCACGGAGCATTAATATTCTTACTACATGCAATGTACTCTATTAATTTCTATTCCCTTTTTAAAAAAAGATTGGTAGTGCCCTGTTAAATTGATTTCACAACCCACTAATGAGTCCATTTGAAAAATTCTGCTCTTTGGTACCTGTGTTAGGCAGAATAAGGACTCCCTAAAATGTCTATGCCTTAATACCTGGAACCTGTACATATGTTACTTTACATGTCAAAAGGGACTTTGCAGATGTGATTAAGATGGGGAGATGATCCTGGATTATTTAGGTGGGCCTGGTTAAATCACATGATTCCTTCAAAGTGGAGAACACTTCCTAGGTGTAGTCAGAGAAAGAGGTGCAAGTATGGAAGAGGGGTCAGATGCAAAGTGAGAAGGACTTGACCCTCCATTGTTGGCTTTGAAGACAGAGCAAGGGAGCTATGAGCCAAGGAATTGTAGACAGCTTCTAGAGGAATCTAGAAAAAGCAAAGAAACAGATTCTTCCTTAGACCTTACAGAAAGGAACACAGCCCTGCTAACCTCAATTGTAGCCAGTGAGACTCATGTCAGACTTTTGACCTCCAGAACTGTAAAATAATAAATTTGTATTGGTTAAGTCCCTAGATTTGTGATAATTCACTGTAGCAACAATAGGAAACATATATTCCAAAGCCAGAAAATCTGACTTCACCTTTGACAACTCTTTCCTTGTAGCACCACACATTCAATAAGTCACCCAGTTCTGCTTCTACCTTTGAATATCTCTGGAATAATCTATATGCTTTCCTAATTTTCATGGTCGTTGCCCACTATCAGACCCTGTCTATCTCTCTCTTGGACTATAAAGCCTCCACATGGCTCTCCCTGTTTCTGGTCCTCTCACCTGTACCAACACCCCTCCCTCTGACCTTCAGAGTTAACTTTCTCAACTACCAGTAAGATTACCTCTCCTTTAGATGTCTCATCATGCCTAAGGAATGAAATCTGGAGTCTTTACAGTGATAAAGCTGTTCAGACAACTCAGTTCAAATCTATGAGGACACATTTCTGGCCCCTCAGAATATTATATTTATAAAGTTGCTTTATCATGTCACTTTATTATAGGTAGTTTTTTTTTTGTTTGTTTTTCATTTTGTTTTAAAAGATTGCTTCTCAGGAGTCAAAGAAGGCACAAAGAAGGGACACTGCTTGCCAGCCAGTCAACTCTTCATGTGTCCCCAACTAGGCTTCTGAGCTTCTTGCTTCTATTATGGGTCTCTAATCACAACATATTTTATTTTATTTTTTAATTAGGTCATTAGTGGCATAGAGAACTCCTTGCTTTGGCAAAATAAATAAAATACCAGGCAGTATACCCGTTACTTGCTTTTATTTTAACAAGCCTTGTTACAAATATGTACCAACCTGTGCATTTGGAAGGTTCTGATGGACCTGGCATCAAAATGAGAATGATAAAGAAATGCACATTGCTGTCCCTCTCCTGCCTCTGTGTACATCTTTGTAGTCACCAGCCATGGTGAGAAAGAAGGCCATTTCTCCAAAGAAAGTCAAAATCCCTCAGTCTTGACCCTGCCCTGCCCACTACCTCCCCAGGCTTCTTTGGTATCATACTTTTTCCTACATATCCCCTGTGGTTTAGCCAACCAAGTCAGACTAGGTTCACAATTAAATTTCCACACAGCAAGAGAAAATTTCAGATTATGAACTACATTCAGTTGTACAACAATGAGGATAGTACATCTTGATACTAAGCTTTAAACAGGCTGAGTTCTAATAAATTCCATCTAGGGGCACCTCAAAGCATCTCTTATGGTTCTTCTGATTTGGGTACTTTATTTCCATTTTCTAGTCTCATAGCCCTAATTTGGTCTCTAGAGGAATCACATTGTTTTTTACATGTGGAGACTCATATACCCACTGTTTTAGTTTGCAAAATCTGCCAGAATGTAATATACAAGAAACAGAATGGCTTTTTAAAAAGGGGAATTTATTAAGTTGCAAGTTTATAGTTCTAAGGCCATGAAAATGCCCAAACTAAGGCATCCAGGGAAAGATATTTTGGTTCAAGAAGGCCGATGATATTCGGGGTTTCTTTCCCAGCTGGAAAGGCACATGGCGACATCTAGCTTGACCTCCAGGCTTCTTCAATGGCTTCCCCAGGGGCGTTTTCTTTATGCATGTCCAAAGGTCTCTGGCTGTGGAGGTTCTGTTGGTTCTGAAGCTTTTTCCAAAATGGTTACCTCTTAAAGGGCTCCAGTAAGCAACCCCACCGTGAATGGGTGGAGACACATCTCCACGGAAACTATCTAATCAAAAGTTATCGCCTACATCTCCATGGAAACAATAAAAAAGATCCCACCCAGCAATACTGAATGAGGATAAAAGGACACGTCTTTTCTGGGGTGCATAATAGCTTCAAACTGGCACACCCACCAGTTATTTGGTTAAAACTGCCACACCTGTCTTGGCCACTCTATCACCACTAGGCTTGCCTTGTGTTGCCGTAAGAACCCTGTTTTCTTTCCCTTCGCTTTCTGACTTGTAATATTTCCTTCCTTTCAAGGCTGTGCCCTGAGCCCTTATATTTGCAATGGAATTTCTAAAATATTGCAATCCGCCCTTGCCTGACTTTTTTCTCTATACCTTGTGTTTTCTTTAAAAGCATTTAGAATTGCTCAGCTCTTTGCTCTATGCAGTCATTTAAATCCCATTTGCCACCACACAGCTTGAATCCAGATTCCCTAATACATTATCTTTCCAGTCAGAAATTCATAAAGATCATTTTCATTGAAGTAAGCTGCACTGACTTCCAGTAAATATTTCAAGTATGTCATTTGGGGACCCTTAATCTTCTTTCTCATGCTTCTGTTTCCAGATCTTTTGCATGGTGAATTCTTACTTAACGGACCATGTTCAAACACCCAAGAGTGTGTCCTAGTTTTTGACTGTGGTGTGGGTGCAACTGTAGCTCCTGAAGTGAGCAGTGGAGGAGTGAAGTAATGTGGCAATCCACACCTATATATCATGCCTTGAGCTAACACAGGTCTGAGTTCAGTGTTCTCTGCTGGGAAATTTGGTGGGTTTTGCAGATGGTTGTTAGAGAGTGGACAAAGGATAGCCTTCTTGATATAATCTGACCCTTATGTAAAAGTCTTATGCTTTTGTTTTTGTTTTTATTTGGTAGTTGTGTTTGTGTGTGAATGTATGTGTTTTAAGTGAGCATCGAAAAGTTCCACCCTGTAGCAGAATCATCCTGAGGGACACTAGTGTGACTGTGGTTCCAGGCTCTACCACGTGAAAACCCAATTCAATTCTTTGGCACCTGAAGAATCAAGCTAGATAGCTTTGGTGCCTTTGCTTTGATCTTATTTAGTTGAGAGCTGATAATTTACCAGCAAAAGTTCACGCTGGTATTCAGGCTAACAGTTAATGCTGGAAATGCTAGGGATGGAGATACAGCCCATTAGTTAATTCTTATAATTGAGATAGGCTGTGGTCATTAATGTAAGTGACAGCGACTCTCCTTCATCATCTGGTTAGCAGCAAAGAAAGAGATCTGAACTAAGATCAAAGAATCTGGTTCAAATCCTAGGCTTATCTCAAGTAGGTCTTAACTTCTCTGAGAACATTTTCATTATTTGCCAAAGGATAATAAGAATATCCTCTATACTTACTCAATTGATATTTTTATAAAATAATACATGCACTTTGTTTAAATAGTTAAATAGCAATGTGAACTTTATCACATACACAAAATGTAATTCCCTGCCTGAATTATTTTCCAAAGATAGGTTCAACAGTATCTTTCATTCTACATACTTGTATTAGCTAGGGTTCTCTAGAGAAACAGAATCAGCAGGAGCTATCTGTAAATATAAAATTTATAAAAGTGTCTCACACAACCATGGGGCTGTAACAGTCCAAGATTTGTAGGGCAGGCCGTGAACTGGCAGCTGCAATGAAGGTCTTCAATGAACTCTCAGGAGAGGCTGGCTGGCTGAAGCAGAAAGAGGGGTTGTCTGTTCTGAGTCCTCCTTAAAATCTTTCCAGTGGGCAGGCCACAGTAGCTCAGTGGCAGAGTTCTCGCCTGCCATGCCAGAGACCCAGGTTCGTTTCCCAGTGCCTGCCCATGTAAAAAAAAAAAGAAAAGAAAGAATGCCTTCCAGTGATTAGATTAAGTATCCTTCATTGCAGAAGACACTCCCCTTAGCTGTAGCTGTGGATGCAGCCAATGTGATCATGATTTAAGTCTATGAAATGTTCCTCATAGCAACAGACAGGCCAGTGCTTGCTCAACCAGACAATCAGGCACCACCAGCTGACCAAACTGACACATGAACCCGACCATCACAATACTCTTCTTACAATGAAACCCTGATATTCCTCCCATGAAGTTGTAGGATCTGTTCTTCCCTTTGACTTCGGTGAATCTTTGTTACTGTTTTGACTGATAGAATATGACAGAAGTGATGCTATGTGATATCTTGTTCTCTTGGGACCTTCACCTTTGGGGGTCTTAAGACATGTTAGCAGTCCAATTGCCTTGAGGTCACCATGAAATGTAAAAGCCCAATTTAGTCAACTTAGAGAGATCATGTAGAGAATGACCTAAACGAGAGAGGGGGAGGGCGAGAGATGCCGCTCCAGCCCTACCTCGATCCTAGCTTCAGTCGCTCATTTTAACAGCATAAGAGACCTTGATCCAGAACTGCCCAGCAGAGTTGTACCTGAAATCCTGGCCCACAGAAACCATGGGGGATAATTAATAAAATGATTATTAATGTTTAAAGCCACCAAGTTCTGGGGCAATTTCTTACACAGTAATAGTAACCAGAACATTTCTGAAACTTTCTTCTCTCTCACTCTCTCTCCCCTGAAGGCAACTGCTTTGTATTTTTTTAGCTGTTTTTTCTCCATATTTAACACTGCATAATTATAAATAATATGCTTAAACTGCTATACATTCTAGATATATCATAATTAGAGTCCATATTTTAGAAGATGAAGACTTCAAACTCTTATACTATTCTCATGTATTGTTTGTGGGATAACATAAGCACTTTTGCTTGCTCAGTCCCCAAATATAATTATATCAAACTTGAGTTGTCAGTATTTATTTTTACCTTATTATCACTATGTAAGTCTTTTGTTTTTTAATATTTTTATTGACAAAATAGCATACAAACACAAACATTCTTAACATACAAACATTCCATACATGATGTACAATCAATGGCTCACAATATCATCACATAGTTTTATATTCATCACCATGATCATTTTTTGGAACACTTGTATCACTCCAGAAAAAACTCATACATACCATACCCCTTCTCCCTCCCGCTGATTGACCACTAGTATTTCCATCTACCCAATATATTTTAACCTTTGTTCCCCCTATCATTTTTTATACATATCTTTACTCATCTGTCCATATCCTAGATAAAAGGAACACCAGACACAAGATTTTCACAGTCACATTGTAAATATTATACCTTTATACAGTGATCCTCAAGCAACAAGGCTACTGCAGAACAGTGCTACAGTTTCAGGTACTTCCCTTTAGCCACTCAAATACACCATAAACTGAAAAGGGGTATCTATACCATGTGTAAGAAAAACTTCCAGGATAACCTCTCGACTCTGTTTGAAATCTCTTAGCCACTGACACTTTATTTTCTCTCATTTCTCTCTTCCCCATTTTGGTCAAGAAAGTTTTCCCAATCCCTTGATGCCAAGCCCCAGCTCATCCTGGGATTTCTGTCCCACATTGCCAGGGAGGTTCACAGCCCTGGGAGTCATTTCCCACGTAGGAGGTGAGGGCAGTTGGTTCCCTTGCTGTGTCGGCTTAGAGAGAAAGGCCACATCTGAGCAACAAAAGAGGGTCTCTGGGAGTGACTCTTAGGCCTAATTTCAAATAGGCTTGGCTTATCCTTTGCAAGAATAAATTTCATGGGGGCAAACCCCAAGATTGGGGCCTCGGCCTATTGATTTGGTCGTCCTCATTGCTTGCGAGAGTATTAAGAAATTCTCCAAACAGGGAAGTTGAATCTTTCACCTCTTCTCCCCATTCCCCTAAGGGGACCCCACAAATACTTCTTTATTCACTGTCCAAATCACTCTGGGATTTATCAGGGCATCACACTAACCTGGACAAACCCACAAAATCTCATGCTCTGTTCAAGATTCCCCATATTTATGGTGTTCAACTAAACTGACCATACAAGTTAAATTAGGAAATGCACAACCCAAAATATAAATTTTGCACCAAATAAACATCTCTCCTTTTAGTCTCACATAGAAGTTGGAATTTTAAAATACAGATGATATCATCCTTTACCTTCTTCTGGTATACCTTAGTCCTATCCAGGTCAGCTTCATTCATATTTGCGTGATGTCTGATCACTTTTTCAACTTTTTAAACTGTTCCTGTATAAGGTACTGCTGACTTTCATAGCTTCAGAGCTCTGACTCTAAGTCTCAGGTATCATATAAATACCCAAAGTTTCTGGGAAAGATCATGTTATATACAAACATCTCAGTATCTCAGAATTTAGAATTAACAATTACACCTCCTGAATATATGTGACTGCTGTAAGAGCTTACAATCTAGGGCCCTTTACAATAAGCCCTAACCAGATAATCCATGCTCTTGACTTTAGTTCACCAAGTTTTGTTTTTTTTTTTAAGTATAGTTAGTCCATATAACTGAGGCATAATAATATTTGTCTTTTTATTTCTGACATTTCATTCAACATATAGCTCTTCAAGTTCATTTTTCTAGTTGCATACCTCACAACTTCATTCCTTCTTGCAGAGGGTCAGTCCATTGTATGCACACACCATAGTTCCCCCTTCCATTTCTCCGTCCTCTCGTTGTACCCTTAGGCCACCTCCATCCATTGTGAAGCATGAACAACACTGCCACCAGAAACACCAGTGTGCAAATGTCCATTCCTGTCCCCACACATAGTTTCTCCAGGTATAAACTGAGCAACAGGGTTTCAAGATCATATGGCAACCCCACCCCTTTATCTGATACTGCTCTCCAAGGGCTGCACATCACATTTCCCTATCAATATTGAATAGGTACATCTCTTTCTCCACATTTTCTCTAGCACTTGTTTCTCTCTGACCATTTTTAAATAGTTTTATTCACACATCATACAATCCAGCCTAAATGTATAGACATGCCTTCCCCACCATACTCTATCTGAAGACATTTCCTTTTCTTCCACGAAGAATCCATACTCCTTTCCCAATGCCCCCACCTGTTGACATTTATTTTTGGCATAATGCCTTTGTTACATTCAGTAGAAGCATATTACAGTGTTACTGTTGACTATAGACCCTAGCCTCTGATTACAAGTTTTATAAGATATTTCCCTACAGTTTCTTCTAAAAGTACATTGATTGTACTTTTTCCCATATACCATCTATTTTCAACACCCTGCGATACTGACATTCTTTTGTTCTTCCTTCTACAAAAACATCTTTTAATTTGTACATTTAATCACCATCATTGTACACTCTAGGCATTCCTAAATTATACCGTCTCAATCTTTATCCTCTATTTTAACTTCTGATTGCATATGTGCCCCCAGCCCTTCTCCCTCGACCATACCCACATTCAGTTTCATTTAGTGTACTTACATTATTGTGCTAAAACCAAGTAGTATTGTGCTATCCATAGCTAAATTTTTACAATCAGTCTTGCTGTACAATTTGTAACCCTTCAGCACCAATTGCCCAATCGCTACCCTATTTCTATCTCCTGATAACCTGTGTTCTTAATTTAAATTCTCCAAGTTTCTTCATTAATGTTAGTTCATATCAGTGAGACCATACAGTATTTGTCCTTTTGTTTCTGGCTAATTTCACTCAGCATAATGTCCTCAAGATCCATCCACGCTGTTACATGCTTCCTGACTTTATTCTGACTTACAGCTGTGTAATATTCCATTGTATGTATATACCACAGCTTGTTTAGCCACTCATCTGTTGATGGACATTTGGGCTGTTTCCATCTCTTGGCAATCGTAAATAATGCTGCTACAATCATTGGTGTGCAAATGTCCATTTGTGTCCTTGCTCTCATGTTATCTGAACAGATACCTAGCAATGGGATTGCTGGGTCACATGGCAATTCTGTATTTAGCTTCCTGAGGAGCCACCAAACTGCCTTCCACAGTGGTTGTACCATTTTACATTCCCACCAATAGTGGATAAGTGTGCCCCTTTCTCCACATCCTCTCCAGCACTTGCTGTTTTCTGTTTTGTTTTGTTTTGTTTTGATAATGGGCATTCTAGTGGGTGTCAGGGGGTATTTCATTGTGGTTTTGATTTGCATTTTCCTAATAGCCAGTGAAATTGAGCATCTTTTCATGTGCCTTTTAGCTATTTGTATATCTTCTTCTGAGAAGTGTCTCTTCGTGTCTTTTGCCCATTTTTTTCTGTTTTTTTTTTTTTTTTGTATGCTGCATGATGGGGTCCCATTTCATTATTTTTCCCTATGAGCATTCCATTATTGCAGCCCCATTTGTTGAATTTTTGTTTGTTTGTTTTGCCTGTTTCATTTTGGGGGGGGTAGGGAAGTGCAAGAACCAGGAATAAAACCCAGGTCTTCCGCACGGCAGGTGAGAATTCTACCACTGAATTACCCTTATAACCCCTCTTAGCCCATTTTTAAAATTGGGTTGTTTGTCTTTTTGTTGTTATGTTGAAGAGTCTTTTTATATATTCTGGATACTAGACTCTTATTTGATATTTGGTTTCCAAATATTGTCTCATATTGCACAGGCTGCCTTTTACTTCCTTGACAAACTTCTTTGGTGCACAAAAGTGTTTAATTTTGAGGAATTCCCATTATCTATTTCTTGTTTCAATGTTCATACATTGGGTATAAGATCGAGGAAAACACCTCCTATTACAAGTTTTATAAGATATTTTCCTACATTTCTTCTAAAATTTCTATGGTCTTAGCTCTAATGCTTAGGTCTTTGATCTACTTCTTTTTTTCTCTTCTTCTTCTTCTTTTTTGTATGGGCAGTCATCTGGAACTGAACCTGGGTCTCCAGCATGGCAGGCAAGAATTCTGCCACTGAGCCATGATCACACTGTCCTTATAAGAGAAATCCTCTCGCCTCCCTCCCCCCAACCCCGTCATCTGCTGGCTACAGGCCTCAAGCCAGTGTCTCAAGCCAGGGGCAATAAATCTACCACTGTGTTACCTTTGCCTCTGGTCTTTGATGTATTTTGAGTTAATTTTTGTATAGGGTGTGAGATATGGATCCTCTTTCATTCTTTTGCATATGGACATCCAGTTCTCCAAGCACCATTTATTGAAGAAGCTGCTCTGTCCCAGATGAGTTGACTTGACTGCTTTATCAAAGGTCAATTGTCCATACATGAGAGGGTCTACATGTGAACACTCTATTCGATTCCATTGGTCAGTATATCTCTCTTTATGCCAGTACCATGCTGTTTTGACCACTGTAGCTTCACAATATGATTTAAAGTCCGGTAGTGTGAGACCTTCCTCTTCATTTTTATTTCTTAAGATATTTTTAGCTATTCAGGTCACCCTGCCCTTCCAATAAATTTGGTTATTGGGTTTTCTATTTCTGCAAAGTAAGTTTTTGGGATTTTAATTGGTATTGCATTTAATCTATAAATCAATTTGTATATAATTTGTATATATTTATATATAAATATAGTTAAGAATTGACATCTTAACTATATTTAGTCTTTCGGCCCATGAACACGATATGCTCTTCCATTTATTTAGGTCTTCTCTGATTTCTTTTAGTAATTTCTTGTAATTTTCTATGCATAGGTCTTTTGTATCCTCAGTTAAATTTGTTCCTAAATATTTTATTCTTTTTGGTTGTTATTGTAAATGGAAATTTTTCTTGATTTCCTTCTCAGATTGCTCATTACTAGTGTATAGAAACAATCCTGCTTTGGGGTGTTGATCTTGTACCCTGTCACTTTGCTGTACTCATTTATTACCTCTAGTAGCTTTGCTGTAGATTTTTCAGGATTTTCATCATATAGTATCATATCATCTGCAAATAGTGAGAGTTTTACTTCTTCCTTTCCAATTCGGATGCCTTGTATTTCTTTTTATTATCTAATTGCTCTGTCTAGAACTTCCAGCACAATGTTGAATAACAATGGTGACAGTGGACATCCTTGTCTTGTTCCTGATCTTAGGGGGAAAGCTTTCAGTCTTTCCCCATTGAGGATGATGTTAGCTGTGGGTTTTCATATATTCCCTTTATCATGTTGAGGAAGTTCCCTTCTATTTCTATCCTTTGAAGTGTTTTAATCAAGAAAGGATGTTGAATTTTGTCAAATACCTTTCCTGCATCAATCGAAATGATCATGTAGTTTTTCTGCTTTGGTTTGTTGATATGGCATATTACATCAATTGATTTTTTTATGTTGAACCATCCTTGCATAGCTGGAATAAATCCCACTTGGTCATGGTGTGTATAATTCTTTTAATGTGCTGCTGGATTCAATTTGCAAGTATTTTGTTGAGGATTTTTGCATCTATCTTAATTAAAGAGATTCGTCTGTAATTTTCTTTTCTTGTAGTATCTTTGGCTTTGGTACGAGGGTGATGTTGGCCTCATAGATGAGTTAGGTAGTCTTCCCTCTTCTTCAATTTCTTTGAGGAGTTTGAGCAGGATTGGTACTAATTCTTTCTTGAATGCTTGGTAGAATTCACATGTGAAGCCATACGGTCCTGGCCTTTTCTGTTTTGGGAGTTTTTTGATGACTAATTCAATCTCTTTACTTGTGACTGGTTTGTTGAGGTCATCTAATTCTTTTTGAGTCAATGTTGGTTGTTCATGCCTTTCTAGGAAGTTTTCCATTTCATCTATGTTGTCTAGTTTATTAGCATACAATTGCTCATAGTATTCTCTCATTACCTCCTTTATTTCGTGGGTCAGTTGTTATGTTTCTTCTTTCATTTCTGATTTTATTTATTTGCATCCTCTCTCTTTTTCTTTTTGTCACCCTAGCTAAGGGTCCATCGATTTTAAGGAGTTCTCAAAGAACCAACTTCTGGTTTTGTTGATTTTCTCAATTGTTTTCATGTTCCCAATGTTGTTTATTTCTGCTGTAGTCTTTGTTATTCTTTCCTTTTGTTTGCTTTGGGGTTAGTTTGGCTATTCTTTTTCTAGTTCCTCCAAGTGAACAGTTAATTCCTCAATTTTTACTCTTTCTTCTTCTTCTTCTTCTTCTTCTTCTTCTTCTTCTTCTTCTTCTTCTTCTTCTTCTTCTTCTTCTTCTTCTTCTTTTTGCATGCTGTATGGCAGGGTCACATTTCATTCTTTTTCCATGTGAATATCCTGTTATTGCAGCACCATTTGCTGATTCTGTTTGTTTGTTTGTTTTTGTTGGTTTCTTTGTTTGGGAAGTGCATGGGCCAGGAATTGAAACCGGTCTCTGGAAAAGCAGGCAAGAATTCTGCCACTGAGCCACAGTTGCACTGCCCCTCTTCCTTCTTTTTTGATATAAGCATTTAAGACAATAAATTTCCCTGTTAGCACTGCCTCTGCTGCATCCCATAAATTTTGATATGTTGTGTTTCCATTTTCATTTGCCTCGAGATATTTACTGGTTTCTCTTGTCATTTCTTCCTTGACCCACTGGTTGTTTAAGAGTGTGTTGTTGAGCCTTCATATATCTGTGAATTTTCTAGCCCTCTGCCTGTTATTGATTTCAAATTTCATTCCTTTTGATCTGAGAGAGTGTTTTTCAATCTTTTTAAATTTATTGAGACTTGCTTTGTGACCCAGCATATGGTCTATCCTTGAGAATGATCCATGAGCACTTGAGAAAAAGGTGTATCCTGCTGTTGTAGAGTGCAGTGTTCTGTAAATGTCTGTTACATCTAGTTCATTTATGTTTTGTTCAAGTTCTGTTTCTTTATTGAGCCTTTGTCTAGATGTTGTATCCATTGATAAGAGTGGGGAATTGAAGTCTCCAACTATTATGGTAGATGAGTCTATTTCTCTCTTCAATGTTTGTATTTTGTGTTTGCCTAAAATATTTTGGAGCACTTTGGCTCAGTGCATAAATATTTATGATTGTTATGTCTTCTTGTTGAATTATTCCTTTTATTAATACATATTGTCCTTCTTTGTCTCTTTTAATTGCTTCACATTTGAAGTCTAATTTGTTAGATATTAGTATAGCTACTCCTGATCTTTTCTGATGTTGTTTGCATGAAATATCTTTTCCCAACCTTTCACTTTCAGCCTATTTTTGTCCTTGGTTCTAAAATGAGTCTCCTGTAAACAGCATATAGATGGGTTCTGTTTTTTAATTCTGCCAGTCTATGTCTTTTGACGGGGGAGCTTAATCGGTTGACATTTAGTGTTACTACTGTCAAAGCAGTACTTTCTTCTACCATTTTGCCTTTTTGATTTTATATGTTGTTGTTATTGGTTTTCTCTCTCTCTCTCTTTTTTTTTTACCTTGCTTTTAGTCTTCATTTCTACACTCTTCCCTATGCCTCTCTCTCTTCTACCTCCTGTAGTGCTCTCCTTAGTTTTTCTTACGGAGCTGGTCTCTTGGTTACAAATTCTCTTAGTGTTTGGCTGAAAATGTTTCACTCTTCCCCTCATTTTTGAAGGACAATTTTGCTGGATATAGAATTCTTGGCTGGCAGTTTTTTTCTTTTAGAAACTTAAATATATCATACCAATGCCTTCTTGCCTCCATGGCTTCTCTGAGAAATCCACACATAGTTGTATTGGATTTCCCTTGTATGTGATAGATTCCTCTTCTCTTGCTGCTTTCAAAATTCTCTCTTTCTCTTTGACATCTGACAGTCTGATTAGTAAATGCTTTGGAGTATGTCTATTTGTATCTATTCTGTTTGGGGTACACTTCACTTCTTGGATTCGTAATTTTATGCCTTTCATAAGAGTTGGGAGATTTTCAGTGATTATTTCCTCCATTAGTCTTCTCCTCCTTTCCCTTTCCTTCTCCTTTTGGGACACCCACAGCATGTATATTTGTGTGCTTCATGTCATCATTCAATTCCCTGAGACCTCATATTTTTCTGTACTTTTCCCTATATTTTCTTTTGTGTGTTGGATTTCAGATGTCCAGTCCTCTAGTTCACTAATCCTTTCTTCTGCCTCTTCAAATCTATCATTGTAGATTTCCATTGTTTTTTTATTTTTCATTTCTTCTAATCTGCCTTTCATTCCTATAAGTTGTATAGTTTGTTTTTACAAACATTTTATTTTTTTCTTTTTGTTCACCCAATTCTGTATATCCCCCTCAACTCATTGATTTGATTTTTGATGAGATTTTCCATGTCTGTTTGAACATCGTGAATTAGTTGCTTCAACTCCTATATCTCACTTGAATTGTCAGTTGTTCCTTTGACTGGACCATATCTTTTATTTTCCTAGTATGACTCATTATTTTTTGCTGGTGTCTAGACATTTGATTTCCTTAATTAGTTTATTCTAGAGGCTTTTTTCACTCTTTTACGTAGGATCTTCCTGCTGGATGGTTTTGCTGTCTATCTATTTTTCTTTTTTTTACACTCAGTTCAACTTATTCTATACCTCTAGAATGTTTAACTGATCAAAGTTTTTCAGTTCTTGTTTTTCTGTTTCTTGCCCTGCCTATATGGAGCCTTTTTTTTTTTTTCTTCTTGAGGCGGGTCTCTCAGGTATTATGGACCCCAGTCCGATTTTCTCAGACCCGACTGGCCTCCTTTCAGGAGGAAAGAGTCACCTGCATCAGTTTTCCCTGAAGGTGCCACCCAGCAGCTTGGACAGTCTTTCCTATGAAGCCTCTAGACTCTGTTTTTCCTGTCCTACCCAGCATGTGGCGCTTGTCTACCTGCAGCTTCCCACTAGCATAAGGTGCTGTGGTACCTTTAACTTCAGTAGACCCTCCCTGACTGGACCCTCAGTTGGAGGTTGGCATTAATTGAGACAGAGGTGAAGTTGGAGGTTGGCATTAATTGCTTCAGTTTTCCAGTCCCTGGTGTCTTAGTTCCTTGGAGGGATTCCACTTGAGCTGGGTCCCACTTTCCTCTTGGGGAAGGCACAGCCTTTAGCTATTTAACCCCTTTCACCTGACTAGTTCCTTTGTCTCTTAGACAAGTTTAATTCCGCCCTTGCCGGGGCAGTGCTGGAGATTGAGAAGTCTTGCAGTTGTATCTAGTGAGTTGTTAAGTAGTAGTGATGAAGGAAAAAAAAAAAAAGCAGGACCTCTGCTCCTTGGGTTTTTCAATCAAAAGCTCAAGTTGGTAAGTGGCTGTATGTATCTCCAGGCTCCATGTGCCCCCTTTTTATAGGGTCCAGCCTTTTCCAGTATTTTGTGCTGTCTGACTCAAAAAGCCTGTTTTTTCCCCCCCATCAGCCCCACCCCCTCTCTGCTGGGGCAAAAACTCCTAGTACCTTTAGTTCTTATTCCAGGTTTTTCTGAGCTGGGGGCTTATTTGCAGTAGTCAAAATTTGTTAATTAATTCTGCAGTTGGAGCTTGGCTGAGATAAAACTTTGCTGCTAGTAAAGTCTGTTTCCTTTCCTCTCTGGGAACCAGGCTGCTAAGCCCATGGGGGAGGGGCGCCGGCCTCCTTAGCTTGGGGGACTTGCAGTTCTGTGTGGAATTGTAGCAGGTCCAGCTTGTCCAGACTGGTGTATGCTGTGTGTCCGGTCACTGACGTGGCCCTAGCAGTTGTTCTGTACTGTTCCTGGCTATTTACTAGCTGCTCTGGAGGATGAACTAAATTCCACACCTCACCATCCTGCCCCTCCACTATATGTCTTTTTTACTTTTGGGCCAAGAATACATTGCCATTACAATCCTCTTTTTATATTACTTAATTTCTCACTCATTCAAATTTCCCATATCATTATCATTATTTCTTTCCACAGTTTCTAAACTTCCCTGAAAGAGATTTTCAATATGGTCAAATACATCAAGTAGTCCACCTATCAGTTCCTTTTTCATCCTGAATTCATCCTACTGCAGCCTTCTGCCCCTCTGTTCCTTTCTAAGCCAGTGCTTTCTAGGTGCAGCTAATGCCTGGAGGCTACCTTTTGCCTGTGTTAGAAACCCCTTTCCCTGAATCAGATGTTTTAATCTTTCTTGGGTTACTCCCTCATTTTGGTGGAACACATCCTCCAGTGGCTTCCTGAGAAAGGATGTGGGAAGTTTGAGATCTTGCATGTCTGAAAACGTCTGTATTATACTTTCATTTGAATAATAGTTTGATGAAGTAGAGAATTCTAGATTGAAAAGTTGATTTCACACAAAATTTTGAAAGCATTTCTCCATTGTTTTCCATTTTCCAATACTCTTCTTGAGAATTCCACTGCCATTCTGATTCCATATACTTTTTGTGTAAGAGTTTTATCCTTCCATAGAAACTTTCAATATTTTCTTACCTCTAGCATTCTGAAATATCTAGAAGATAAGCCCCATTTGGAACTTTTTATTATTTTCCATTCATTTCCCTGGCCAGATTATTTGAATCTACAGTCCTGCCCTCTTGTTCTGGGAAATATTCTTCTATGATTTTTTTGATGGTTTTCTCCTTTTCCCATTAGTTGGCTATTGGACTGCCTGGATAAACCCTTTAATTAAAAAAATCTTTTCTCCCTTGCTACCCACCTTTATTATTATTATTAGAGAAGTCACAGATTTACAGAAAAATCATGTAGAAAATACAGAGTTCCCATACACTTCACATACATACACAGTTTTTCCTATTAACACTTTGTATTAGTGTGGGATCTTTGTTAGAATTGTTGAAACAATATTATTATAATTATACTATTGACTATTGCCCATAGTTTACATTAAGGCTGACTTTTTGTGTTGTACAGTCCTATTTGGTTTTTTTTTTTTTTGGGGGGGGGGCGAGCATGGTCCCAGAATCAAACCCGGCTCTCCTGCGTGGAGGGTGAGCATTCTACCACTGAACCACTCATGTACCCTCCTATTTGTTTTAATGACCAAAAGTCTTCCATCACACCAAACAGAAATTCTTTTCCAATTAAACATTGACTCCCCATTCCTTGCCCCCACCCCAGCCTCTGGTAATCTATATTCTAGTTTCTGACCCTATAAATTTGCTTATTCTACTTATTTCATACTGGCAAGACCGTTCAATATTTGTCTCCCAACCTTTTTGTTGTTGTATTTGTTACAATTTATATATTGTATGTCTAAAACTATAGATTTATCATTATTTTCCATGCATTTGCATTTCGGAAACCGTAAGAAGTAAAAAGTGGAGTTACATACCAAAAAATACAATTACTGGCATTTATAATTACCCACATGGCCACCTTTACCAGAATCTTTATTTCTTCATGCCCTTCATCTACTGTCTAGTCCCCTTTCCTTTCAGTCTGAAGAACTCCCTTTAGCATTTAGCATTGTTTGTAGGGCAGGTCTAGTGGTGATAAATTCCCTCTGTTTTTGTTTACCTGGAAATCTCTTAATTTTTCCCTTGTTTTGAAAGACAGTCTTGCCAGATATAAAATTCCTGGTTGGCAATTGTTTTCTTTCATCACTGTAAATATGTCATCCCACTGCCTTTTTGCTTCTGTGGTTTCTGATGAGAATTGGAACTTAATGTTATTGGGACTCCCTTGTACTAAAGACATCACTTTTCTCTTGCAACTTTCAGAACTCTCTCCTTGTCCTTGGCTTTTGACAGTTTAACTACTATGTATCTGGGCATAATTCAAGTTTATACTGTTTGGGATTCATTGGGCATCTTGAATGTGCCTGTTCATTACTTTTATTAAATTTGAGAAGTTTTCTGCTATTATTTCTTTGAATATTCCTTCCACCCATTTTTCTCTTTCTTCTCCTTCTGGGACTCCCATAATGTGTATATTGGGATACTTGATGGTATCCCACAGAACTCCTAGGCTTTGTTTACTTTTTTTCATCTTTTTTTTTTTTTTTATGTACCTTACACTGAATCGTTTCAATTGTGTTGTCTTCAAGTTCACCAATTCTTTCTTCTGCTAGCTCCAATCTGAGGTTAAAACCTTTTAGGGAATGTTTCATTTCAGTTATTGTGGCCTTCAACTCTGGTATTTCTGTTTGATTCCTTTTTAAAATTTCTGTCTTTTTATTGAGATTCTCAATTCATTCATCATTTTCCTGATATCCTTTAGATCTTTCTCCATGTTTTCCCTTGTCTCCTTGAGCATATTGGGGATCATGTTTTAAAAGTTTGTGTCTGGTAAGTCCAATGTTTAGTATTCTTCATTGATGGTTTCTGATTTTTTATCTTGTTTCCTTGGCTGGACCATTATTTCCTATTTTGCACACTATATATTTTAATATTTTAAAGTATTAACTCTGGGATTTAGTCACTTAACTGTCCTTTATTTGTTCCTAGTTCCTAGTTTGCAGAAATTATTCAGCTAAAACACTTGTATTGCTGGCTAGACAGAAGTGGCAGTGGGGGATGGTTTCCCAGGCAAAAGCTGGATTCCTAGCTTTTGCTAGGAATGATCCCCAATATGCTCAAGGAGACAAGGAATATGAGAGATTTCCCTGAATGCTAGGAGGTAACAAAAACAAAGAACCAATCTAAAAAACACCTTCACAGTCTTTGAATATTGGGTTTATGTTGGATGGTACTCTTCTCCAGAGTTTAACTCTCCTATCAAGAAGATGGGCCTGAGATGAAAATGAAGTACAAAGTCCTTTCTGTCTCTTTTTAGCCTGTGTCTTGTCCTGGGCTTGTGCTTGCTGATGGCCTTAGAAATTTCTCTATTTACAGGAATTTCAATGCCCCTTCTACTCCTTATGAAATAGACATTCTTCCTTTCTTGGGTGCTCTTTTGTATAACTTTAAGCAGATAATGCTTTGCTACAGGTAGCTTTGACTTAATTATTTCTTATTATATCTGTAAGCTGCTTCTGCCTACAGGGCAAGTTCTGGGAGAGTGATCCAGAGATGAGTTTCCTGGTTCACTTTTTCAGGCTACCACCAGACAGATGGGCACCTACACATAGGCACTTCAGGATGCACATAGGGGTTTCTCTACTCCCTCCAGAACAGGGCCTGGGGCCCACTATGGGAGCACAGGCAGAGGTCACACCACACCAGGTAGGGTGGGGAAAGGACCAGTAAGGGCACCTTGAGTTTCTCCTACTGTTTCTAAAGCTATGTTTTCTTGATTCAGCACGTGCCTAGTTACTGCAACCATCTGACTATTTTCTGGAATTCAAGGAAGATAGCTCTGCCAGGTTTTGCTAGTTATTCAAAGACTTTTGGGGCACATCACCCAGAGTGTCCTCCGCATCCAACTTGTTCAACTGTATAACTGATCATCTTTCTAAATCATGGGAAATTTTCTCAATTCTGAAAACTTGCTCTCATTTTATCTTATTTCTCTGATGATACTAGTACGTTTACTTATGAAGGCTTTCTTCTGTCTCCTACTTTTGTTTTCTCCAATTTTCTGGGTTGTTTTTTCATTTGTTTGTTTGCTTTAGTTCCTGTCTTTCACATGTGAGAACTCACTCAAATGTCTGGAAATTCTTGCATGATCATTCATTAAATAATGGCATGCTAAAGAGCTGAAAGGAAACATGAATGGAACTTCATAATGCTGAGCTCCACTCTAGAGTGACAGGTTAGGAATCCAGCTTTTGCCTGGGAAACATCCCCCACTGCCACTTCTGTCTAGCCAGCAATACAAGTGTTTTAGCTGAATAATTTCTGCAAAGTAGAATCTTTTATTTTCCTACCTGAGGATAGGGTGGGGGCTATTGTATTCCTGGATGACAGCAAAGTGGGGATGGGGCTTGGATACACTTTCAGATAACCCACTCTCAAGCCCCATGCCTCACCCCTGCCTTCTGGTATGTCTGGTATACCCGAGTCTGGGCATCCACAGTTCAATTTCTCCAGATATGTCTCTGAATTCCTGGGGCCAGGTAGGGAGTAGGAGTTTCTACCTGGCTACATGGAGAAGAGGAGCGGGCAGGTGGGAAATCTCAAGACTTCAAACCAAGTCCCCTGTTTTCAGTCCCACACAAATGAACCTGGTCCCTCCCAATCCTGAAACTTTCTGGGATTCTGTAGAGCATATCAGTATCCTCCTCTGATCTGGTGCTTCTTCCTCCATTCTATGTGAATTACCAACTTTCATCTGATTTCTATATTCACAAAATGTGTTGATACCTCTTACTCATTGATATATTCTCTTCTGCTCTCTGTGACCCTAAAGGTTTATATCATTTCCATTTCTTTTCTGTCATTTAAGTAGAGCTTCAGGAAAAAGCGGAGATGAACAATTGCACTTGACTCTGCCATGTTTAATCAGCAATCTCCCCCTTACTTTGTAAGCCTATTGTCAGTACCAAATAGACAATAGATGCAAAAGAGCTTTGCAAACTGTAAAATGTCATGCAAAAGTTATTTATTATCATTTGATTCCTAAGAAACTACGATAGGTTTTCTATTATGACTTATCACTTACTACTTTTGACAAATGAGCCATTCAGTGAAGTCAACCACCCATCTAGCAATAATCCTTAGATGCTTTATCCAGATGAAAATAAATAAAATGTCCTCAATTGTAAGGTTATACAGAACAAATTGAAAATATGAATTGGTAGCCTAAATAAACTGCATCATGAGGGGAGTCCTGGCAAATGCCTTTTAGTTCAGAGCCTCTTCTCCCCCAGGCCCCTCCCTCAAGTCCCCTCCCCCAAGTGGGTGGGTGGCTTCTCCCTGTGTGCCACGGGCCCCTGGGCATACATGTGTCACAGCATTTCCCACTCTACTGAAACCACTTATTTCCTTGGCTCGCCCTCCCAAGTACCAACTGTGTCTTACCCATCTCTGTAATTCTAGCTCCTAGCATGGGGCCTGGCCTACAGTAGTTTCCCAATGCTTGATGAAAGTGAAACACTGCAGACAATCACCTCAAATAGTATTTATTCTTAGGGGAAAATATTTTGAAGGGGGTGACTGACTGGACATTCCAGTTTAAATATTGAGAAAACAAAGGTTGGAAATCCTCCCTTCCCTATAAAGACAAAGAAAAAATTGTGGATCTGTTTGACAAGTTGCTTCATCTTTTCATGCAATGGGAAAAGAAGGATAGAGAAGTGAAACCACAGCTCTGGCAGCACCAAACAGCCCAGATACAAGTGTTGAGCACAAAGGGGGAGGCAGGGTGGATCCTGGCAGCTCTTGTGTTCCATGAAAAACACCTGCTGTACTGGCAGCCGGGAAGGAAAGACCCAGAATAGCACATTTACACCACTCACAAAAACATAGGAACTCCCCTGTACTGTAGGCAAGGGGGGAATGCAGGAAGAGAGGCCTAGTAAAGCTTACTTGGAAAATGTACCCAACACAATTAGGAGGGACTTGAATTTCCTCTCTAATGGGAAGACAATGAAATTCAATGCTCCTTTCTGAGGGGTAGCTAGGTATGTTCAGGGTTCACAGGATTGTGAGAGCAGACTGTTGGGAAGCTTAGAAGCATGCAAGATTCTCAGATAGGACCAGCTACACATAAATCACCATCCCAGGAGTCCCTTGAGGGAGGCTTACTTAGTCACAGAGTGATGAAATTGCTGAGGAATGTGGGGCATATCCCACCATGTGCGTTGCGCTCTCGGAGTTCTAGGAGAATGGGGTGAGGTTTGGAAATGATGGTATGGAGATCATGTGAGCAGCAAGCAGAGAGGCCCACAAATAAAGAAACAAGTAGCCAGGAAGATCTGTGATTAACTAACAGACAACCCTGTATCTTATATTAGTATTTCCAAAATAGTCTTTTGTTCCTTAAGAAAAGGATTGTGCCCTCACTGGAGTTTGGAAAATGCTGAATAACGTAAGACCACTTAGGGATTCACAGTATGCATTTGCATCTTAAAGGCCCTGAGGGGTTCTTCATGAAAGGAAAAACAAAAACATAAAACCCTGCTTTGCTTTATTTAACCCAGAGTTTTCCAACACTTCCCTGCAAGTAAGGCCTATTAAAATCCTGTAGAACTAGTGTTCTATGAACTACAAAATGGGGAACTCTAGTTTACCTAGGCTATGATACTTGAGTCTTGCCTTTGGTAATGACAAGAAACTTTTCAGAATTTTGTAGTGAAAGAGGAGTTTAATTATAAATATTATACGTGAATTTTAAACTCCCCCTTTCTCAAATAACATATCAGAGTAGAAAATCCACCAAGTTCCTTATAATTTTTGTTGTTGTCAGATCTTATGTTATTTCTGTGTAAAGACACTTGTATTTAAACCAAAAGGTGAGAAATAGCACTCTTTCTGTTGCTGGCAAATTATTGGCTTATTCTTTACCTTTTAATAGGGTTTCTCAATCTTGGCACTATTGACATTTTGGATTGGATAATTCTTTGTCGTAGAGGGCTGTCCTGCGCATTGTAGGATGTTTGGCAGCATCTTCTACCCACCATATGCCAGGAGCATTCCTCTACCCAGTTAGGACAATCGAATATGTCTTCAGACATTGCCAAGTATCCTTTGGGGAGCAAAATCTTACCCGCAGTTTAGAACCACTGGTCTAAAAGGGACACCCAAACTTCATCAGGAAATTTCAAAAGTATTTTATATTTCATCATTTATTGCTGGTAAGCATCTGGTCACTCAAAAAGTTTGCTCAGGAGAATTGAGATGAAGTTAAAGCCCAAGGAGTTGCTACAGAAACCTGCAGTGTGGCCAAGAACATGGGTTTTTATTCTGCTCCCAAAAAACTGAATTACCCTGTGAGTTGGAAAGTACATTAGTAAGGCAGATTATAAGGTCAAAACAAAAAGAATTTGTTTTCTCAGTTAAAGCCTGAAATCCTTGAACCCTTGTTTTGGGGGTTGTTTACATATCTTCTCTGTATCTGGAAACAGTTTGGTTCAGCTCAAGTATTCTTTGAATGTTCGAAGAGGGGAAATTTTTTCTCTTCAATAATTAAAAGCTAATGCTTGGGATTACCTTCTTAAATTGTAAAATCAATCTAATAAAAGTCTTACTTAGGGTGGTGCGATGGTAGCTCAGTGGCAGAATTCTCACCTGCCATGCGGGAGACCTGGGTTCAATTTCCGGATCCTGCCCATGCAAAAAAAAAAAAAAAAAATCTTACTTAAAAAACTATTAGAGACTTAGAGTGAGGCATCTTGGATCCAATAAACTGTGCTCAAAATGGTGAATCCATATACTAAAAACTGGACAACTTCCCAAAAGTTACCTTTGGAAAAGAGAAGCTCTCACCATGACACTCTTCAGGAAGACAAAAGAAAAAAGAAAAAAAATTTTCCCCTCTTAGGATAAAACCCAAAATCCTTAACCCTTAATGTGGCCTATAAGGTCCTACAAGATCTGATCCCTGTCCACCAAGCCAGCCTATTTTCAAACCACTCTTCCTGCCTTTCACTCAATTTGGGCGTTCCTGCCATTTTAAGACTAGTATAATTCCCACTAGCCAGGACACACTTTATTCCTCTCATCCTTATCCCTCCCCTATTGCCTGGACAAATTCCTACAGCTCCTCTAGGTCGCCATTTAAATGGAGAGGACAGCAAGTGCAGTGTTAGGAGATGGAAAGGGGCTTGGTCTGTTAAGGAACAGCCAGAAAGCCCGTGTGGCTGGAACTTAGGATAGGAAATGAGGTTGAAAACTAGGTAGTGGACAGCTAACATAAGGCTTTGTAGGCCATGGTAAAAAGTTTGACAGCCCATCGGAGGGTTTCAAGTAAAGGAGCCAAGTACAATCTTATTTAGGTATTTACAAGGTCATTCGGGTTGAGGAGTGGATAGTGGGTTAGAGAGGGAAAAGAAAAGAAATCAAGACCAGCTGGGAGGCTATTGCTGGATGCCAGATGAGAAATGATGGGGGCTTGAAAATGTATATAAGTGATTAGATTCAGGATGTATTTTTGAAGTAGAGTCAACTGATGTATTGGAAGGAAGGAGAGGAATCACAACAGACTCCTTTGTTTTCAAATTGATCAAATTTTGGTGGA
>PVIY010035454.1:0-26296 GCA_004026745.1 Myrmecophaga tridactyla
CACACTGACATGCCACCTTGAGTGGCACCCAAGTGCTTTTCACGTCCCTGCAATTCTCTGCCACCTTAATAACAATAATAATGCCACCATTATTGGGCATTTCTGTGCGCCAGGCCCTGTGCAAAGCGCATCTCTGTGCATTTTCACACATAACGCCCACGACACCCTGCAAAGCAGGTCCTGTCATTGCCCCCACTTTATGGACAAGGAGACATGGGCTCCAAGGAGGCACATTTTTCCTCCAGAACACTCATCCCAGTTGATGAGTATTTGTTTATTATCAGGTTATAGCATTAACCTCTATTTCCCCTGCCAGACCAAAACTTAGAGGGAGAGGGACAGAGCTTCTGCGGGGCGCTATTCGCTCGGGACATGCAGACATTCCATTGTTATCTGTTGAATGAGCGAATTAAACCCCATAACTTACCTAAGATACCCCCAGCTGGTGAGTGGCAGAGCCGTGATGAAAGCCCAGGAGGTGTGAGTCCAGAGCCCTGCCATGCTGGCCGTCCACGCCCGCAGGCTTCCGCCCTGCTCCCAGTGTTCAAATCCCAGGGGAGGGGGCAAAGGTGATCGGGAAAGAGCCCTCTGAGGACTCCAGGGGAGCAGCTGGCGGCCTGACCTGACCTCCACTGCTCTCTCAGGCCTCACCTGAACCCTCAAACCTTTTTACCTTGAGCTTCTCAAATAACAACACGTAATGTTGAAATCTTGCTTTGTCTTGCACGGAGCATATTCACACACACAGCATGCAGGAATCCTGGCCAAAGCCCCAGAAGGCAGTGGGTGTCGTTATCCCCAGGGACTGGGGAAAGTAGACCACGTCCATGTGCCCAGCCTGGCACCATGCGTCTCCACACCTAATCCTCCCCATTAACCCGTAAGGCTGTCATTCGCCCCTTTTACAGATGGGGAAACTGGGGCTCAGAGTAGATGGAGTGATGGGACTCGGGCCCTCACACCAGTTATCCAGGGTCAGGGCTCATATCCCGACTGGCCCAGCTCTAAGCCCAGTGCACCTGCAACTCTACCAAAGCCTCAGGGAGCAGTAGAGGCAGCTGTCCCTGCACAGCTCAGGTCCCTGCTGCAGGAGACCACATGCCCACTCAGAGCATCCAGCCAGGCCCTCGTGGCAGAGCCTGCAGACCTGGGTGTGGCCCCTGACCCCTCTCACCACGCTGCACCCAACCATTATTTGGGTTTCCAAATGATCCCTAGACAATCAGCCTCGGGGCGCCCTTGGCCATGACCACCCACCCTGTGGAACACAACTTCCAGATTGGGGGGGGTGGGGGGAGGGGAGAGCCAGGAGAAGACCTGGGCCGCCAAAGCCTCTGCAGCATGCAAGCAGCTAGGGCAGGAGGGACAAACTGGCAAGAGGATGAAGTGGACAAAATAAAACTAGGAAAGTGCATGAATCACGCCTGCAGGGACCTGACCAATAGCGGAAACTGATGGGCCTGGGGGCATCCCCCCACCCCCTCCAAGCCCACCTCGCAGCAGCAGACCCCTCTCCCCTTGACACACCCAGAAGTCTAGAATAGAACAATCCAGGGTGGAGGGGAAAAGCGGTTCCCACGTATATTGCATTCTCTTATCACACACTCCTGGATGCTCTAATTCAAATCATTTTAATTAAAAAATAATCTAAGTGAAAGTCAAAGTCCTGGAGTGTAAAAATAAATAAGTAGATAACAGAGGTCCCAACTGAGTCCCTTGGATCCAGGATCCTCCAAAGAGATGAAGCTTCCCGGGCCCCCTCCCTGCCCACCCCACCACCACCACCCACGCTCAGTATTGTAATTGTTCCATTACAGTGAATTATTTAGCATCCCGGCCCACTAGCCCTGCAGCCCCTCTGGCTGAACCAATTTTCTGAGCAGCTCTGGGGCCTCCGCAGCCTCTTCCCAGAAGTCCCTGCTGCAAGCCAATGACGGTTTCTTCCCACTTGGGGAGACAGGCTTGAACCCGAAGTTATGGAATATGTGACCATAAAGTTGCCAGGCCTCACAGGCTGCCATAGAAACTGCCCAGAGGACAAAAGGCAAACGCACAGCTGCAGTCTATAAAAATTTCACAGCCTCAGAAGAAGCCGCCGTTTCAGGCTCTGATGGCGCACAGCACCCATATTGATTAGAGAGAGCATTTGCCACAGATATTTTAAGTCTGCCTGGGCTCTCACCACTGCTTCTTCCAGGATGTTCTTTGCTTCTTCAAATGACTCTTTCTCCATTGGTGGAAAAGCCAAGACTCCCTCTGCTTTCTGTATCCTTTCCAATTTGGAAAGCTTTGTGCACGTGGCAATGATCGAATCTTCCCCCATCCTTCCAGGATAACTCACCCCTGGATACCTACCCTCAAGTCCCCCAAAGGGAAAACTACAAACAGAGACAGGCCTTCCTGACCCTTCTCACCCTGGATTCCTAGCCTCAAGTCCCACCACATCCCACTGGACACAGTATGTTTTTGGCCGTGGGGATAAACATGGCCCTCCTGGGTCATCAGACCAGGCACACTCCCACCTGTAGGCTTTTCATTCCTGCTGTTCCCTCCGCCAGGAATGCCAGCCCGTTCTGCCTGGCAAAATCCCACTCCACCGCGACTACCCTGACAAAGTGGCCTGTCCTCTGAGAAGCCCCTTCACCCCAGAAAAAGGCCTCTCACCCCAATACTCTTACAGCCATACCACACTGCTGGCTTGGCCCTCGCCTAAGTGCTCGTAGCTCTAACCCTGCCATCCTCTAGGCTGTCTGCCTCTTGACGGCAGAGACAGGCTTGCTCCTCCTGGAGCCCAGCTTGCAGGGAAATTCCTGGTTCCATAAATAATTGCTGAATTAAAGAAACTCATGTTCCAATCCTATCATAATAATGGCTCTCACTTAGCAAGCATCATCAGGTACCAGGCACCTCCTATGCATTTGCTTCAGTCCTCACAAGAGATATCATGTATCAGCAGCCCATTTTTCCCGATGGAATGCAACTAAGGCTCAGAGAAGTTAAGTAACTTTCCCAAGGTGGCACAGCAGTGTGACAGAACTGGGGCTCTAACCCAGACAGTGTGTCTCACAGAGCCCAAACTCTTTCCTTTACACTATGAAATTTCACTTGCATATCACTCTGATTGCCAAAGGGCTTAAGAATTCATGAAAGTCAAAACAGATACTGTCCTAAAAACCAAAGGTGGTGAGAGAGCAAGGAAAGAGGCAGAGGTAACTTCAAGATACAAGATCCAAAAGCAAAGGAAAGGGGCAAATGTCTCCCAGATCTAGGCTGCTAGCAGGGTAACAGTGGCAAGGGAAATGCCCCATGGACAGCATGGGGCACAGGGAGTAGAACCAGAGGGTCAGGTGTGGAGGATAACCCTGCAAGCTCATGGGTCCTCTGGATAGCTTTCTCACCTCTACTTCCTCTCCACAGCCACACAGGCCTCCCCAGGGAATCTCAGGCCAACCTCTTCCCATTCCACCGCCTCGCCCTAGCACCATAGCACAAATGCTCACACACACCCATACACACGCACACACACACACGTGTTAATTCTCATCTAGCCACAGAAGATTGCAAATTCTCCAAAACCTCCAAGGGAATTTTTCAGGCTCTGCCAAGGAGAGTCTGAGGCAAATGTGTATGCACCGATCGCTGACCTTGGTACAGAGTTGGATCCAGGAAGACAAGCTCTCCCCGGGATCAGATTTCTGCTTCAGACCAGCTGGGAACCATGAAAGTGTGCTCAAAAGTTATCAAAATATGTATGCCTTTCCTGAGAGCCGTTGCCATCACCCAGGAGTGTGGGAAGCAGTGGGCAGATTTCAAAGGAGCCGGCAGCCTTCTCCAAAGTCCAGTTCAAAAACCTCCGGGTGCAGTCCCCTTTGCAAGGAGCACAAAGACCCTGCATGTGACCAAATCCTGCACTCATGGGCCATGTAGGGGACTCTTCCAGCCTTGGACTACTGACGCTACGAATCACAGACTCACATTTGCTGAGAATCTCTGAAAAAAAATTCTATAGGTTGGTAAATACACACATACTAACCACACACACACACACACACTACAAAGCTCAGTGGGTCCAGAAAGGGCTGAGTTTCCTCAAGAATTCAGAAGTAGGAGAGAACAAGGGGAAGAGAAATGATATATTTTATGACTTGTCATGGTCAATCTCTTTAACCTACGTCTCCCACTGCAAACCGCTGATCTCTCAGCATTATTCACGGAGCTCTCCTTCCAGGACACACCTCCCCCCTCACTGGGTGCAGAATATAGCATACCCCAAAGCCCTCAGGTCCCATTGTCTGTCTGGGCTGGGGATGACTGGATGAGATGGGGTGTTTATGGGGCACCAGTGCCTGACACCTGCAAGGGAAAGACACCTAAAGCTTTGGGCAAACAATGGGGGGAGGGGAGACGAAAAGCTTCACCTCATTCCCCCCTGGTGCCCACACCACCAGCCTGCAAGCCCTAGGAGCTAAATCCCCACAACCAGCTCAGAGCACATCCCAAGCCCCACGTGCCCAAAGGGGGACTTGGTACCTGGTGAGAGTGGGAAGCTTCCCTCCTGGGTGCCGGGAAGGCTTTCTGGCACAAATTCACCAGCACCCTGGAGGAATAAAGTGCTGGCACAGTGGGAAGGGCCTGCCAGTGCGGAGCCCAGGGTGCAGGTGTGAGGATGGGGAGCTGACAACCCCTGAGAGGGCCGTCTGAATCCTGGGGACAGGAAAACAGCTGTGCTCCTGGCTCCCGGCTCAGAAAAGACCCTCGCGTGCACTGACCCGTCTGCTGGCTTCGGAGCTCAGGCCCCGAGCGTTCTGCGCCCACTCTCGGGCCTGAATTGCACCCGGGCGGGAGCGCCACCTCGGGGATCCCTGCGGGCCGGGCATGGAGGGCGGGCATACTCACAGGCGCTCCGTGTTCCGTGGGATGTTCTTGGGGATGGCCTGCAGCCCCGCGCCGTGGCAGTCCACCGTGGTGCCGGTGCAGGTGCAGAGGGCGGGGCACGCCGTGGCACCCAGGCGCCACGCCGCTGTCCACAGCAGCAGCCACAGCTCGGGCCGGACCAGCCCCGCCGAGGGCCGCCTGCCGGGCGTCAGCGCCATGGTGCCCTCACCGCGTCCGCCTCGCGTGTCAGACGGCGGCAGCCGCTTACCATCCCCGTCCGGGGCCGCTTCCAGGTGCAGTCCCCGGGCAAAGCCACCCGAGAGACCGCGGGGCCGGGGCGCTGCGCCCCTGCGGGCTGGAGGCGCCTTCCTCCTCCAAGCGACGGCGCCTTGTGCGCGGACCGAGGGAGGGAGCCTTGGGCGGAGGGCGCGCCGATCCTCTCCTGTTTCTCGCTGGCTCCGTCTCCCTCTCTCCCTCCCTCCAGCTCCCAACTGACTGCTGCGAGGAGGAAAATGGGCAGGCCCCGCGCGCGCACGCACCCCGCGCACACACACACACACAATCACACACTCACACCCGCACGCTCGCTCCCACCCGGCAGTCATCCATCAATCGAAAAGCACACATCCAGGGCCAGACTCCTCCCCGCCCTCCCCCCACCCCCGGGGTCCCGGGCCCCCGCCTCCCGACGACCCCTCGGTGGTTTCGCAGCAGCCGCGGACAGTTTCAAAGGTTGAATCTTGGAGGCGCCGTAAGTGGGCAGGGGGCTGCCGGGCAGGGGAATGGGGCCGTAGCTCGACCTGCTCCTCCCGGCCCTGGCCGGCCCTACACACACACACACACACACACACACACACACACACACACACACACACACACACACACACACGGAGGGATGCGCGCACTTAGACCCACGCGACTGGGCCCAGGCGGCCCTTACTGCTGGTCCAGGGCCCCGAGGGGATCTTATTTTGCCATCTGGACCCTCCCCAGGGCCACAACCATGCTTTCCCCAATAGCCAATACGGCCCCCAGACCCCACAAGCTTGCTTATCATCTCCTGGTGAAAGGAAGCCCTGTGCCTTGTCTCCAAGCCACCCACCTGAGCCTCGGACCTTGAGGATGGAGCCTGGTGGGGTGAGGGGTGCCACAAAAGTACTAGGCCAAGCACAGCAGTCAATCTCTTTTCCCTCAAGGCACATCCTCCACAAAGATGGCAGCAGCCCCACTTCATGGGGATAAGGTTGAAGCCAGCAGCTTCCAGGATAATGACCCTGATTTGGATATTTGCACAATAGGGCAGTGTCATTTCTGCCCATGCAGGCTGCACTGGCTTCCACGAGGGCCCTCAAGGGGTGTTGGAAATCCAACAAGCGTCTTCCTCTACTCCCAACCACTGTTCCACCATCTGACAGGTAAAAGCAGACAAAAGCTAATTTTCAGGACATCACCAAAGTATTGCACCCGGAGGGCTGGGAAAGGGCTGGGAAGCCTGAGATCAGACCTGGGGGCCTTTACACCGTCCCTTGGGCCAGAACTTTTTGTTTCATTCTGAGCCAAGTGTGTACATGGGCATGGACGGGAAATCCAGGTAGGGAGAGACTCCTCAGCCCAGATAAGATGACGGACCTCCCCCAGACCAAGGAGATGTGGCTGGCTGCTGCACAGGACCCTGGCGTCTGTTTGTCAGGGTGGGGGCCTGGTTTAAGGCAGGGTAGGAGGCAGCAGCTGAGCAGCTCCAGGAGCACCTGGGCTGGACTACCGGGGCCTCCCCTTGAGAGGAAACAGAAAGGAAAGTGGCTGGGTCCAAGGGGTGGCCGGGAGCAGGCACAGCATGGATACCTCTTGTTGGAGGGGCCAAAAGGTGAGAGCCTCATCACCTGCCATGTTCCAAAAGGCCTTCACAGTTTTCTTTGTTTTTATTTTCCATCTTGATGAAGATTTGCAGTATCTCAACTGCCACAAGTGTAGATAGAATCGTGCCAAGTATCTCAGAACTAACGTGGCTAATTTTATGTGATTTTGACAGTTCTTTTAAATTTTTACTTCTCCCCTAGACCATGGTTTCTTAAGCAACAATCCAGTGACCACCCAGGGAATGGGGTTTTCTCAGGAGTCCCTGTGCGCTGTGATCTTAGGGAACCTTCCCACAAATCAGACCAGAGCTCTGAGGTCTGCAATAGCGGCCTCTTGGCTCTTCCTTATAAACTCTTCCTCCTCTTCCACCTCCTCTTCCTCCTCCTCCTCCTCGCCCGCCAGGGATCCAGCCACCCCTCCCCTCTGTGGCCCGCCCCAGCTGCCTCAGGTCGAATTAAACCCTCATTCCTCCGTGCCTGCTGCTTTGTCTATCCCCTCTTTGCACCAGAGGTCCAGGGCTCTCTTTACATCAGCAGCTCCTTACCTGACACCCCTGGTGAGACAGAGCCAGCCCGCGCTGGCTTCCTCACTCTGACGCTGCTAAACCCAGGCCCTGGCACTCAGTAGGTCCGTCACACTGGGCGCTCTAACTGTTGAAGGTTTTGGTCCCCACCGTTCTGCTCCGGTGGTGCCTCCCCTATGCCAGTGACCTCGCAGGGCCCCTCAGAAGCCGGGCCCCATGTGGAGAAGGGGAAGAGTGTTGATTAACCAGGAGACATGCCCAGGGGTCCTCAGAGCAGCAGGGAGAAGGGGTGTGAGGACGAGTGGGACGGGGCTGGGGGCTGCTAGATCATCCCTGTCCGTGGCTCCGGAGGGCCAGCCCTAGGCCCAGAAACGTCCAGACTAGCCTGGACAGCGAATGCAAGCCGGCCCCAAGCCAAGCTGTCACAGCCTGGCCTTTCCTTTGAAGGAGGGGAAGGAAGGAGGCCCCCCTCAGACTCAGGACAAAGACTCTCCCCGCCAGCCCGTCACGGGAGGCCCTGCCCAGCAGCCGGGCAGCTCCCCAACTTGGCTCCCATTCCCAGTTCCTCCACCCCAGAACCTGGCTGGCTCCCCAATTCAAGAGGCAGCTCGCCATGAATGAACACAGCTCATTAGCGTTCTCAGCACATTTACTCGTTAAACAACCACTTGGCCAGCCGCACCCCCCCAACCCCTTTTGCTTTTTCAATTTCCTCTCCCATGCCCCTCCCTCTGTGGGGTCTCCCTGCCCCCTCACTGCAGCAGGCCACCTGCTCCCTCGGCGGGCGGGAGGAGGCAGGCCTGGCACGGTGCTTCTGGCAGGAGTGCTCCGCCCACTGGCCACCAGCAAGGAACCCCCGGAGGGGAATTCGGGATCGGGGCTCTCCCGTCCCTAGTGTGGGAGCTTCTCTGAGTCCCCTCAGCCGGACATACCGAGGAGTTGAGGGCCACCTCCTGCCTGTCACCTGGGGAGCAATGGCTGTCCTTCCAGCTTTCAGCATAGGGGCCCCTTCCCCAGCTCCATCCGCTCTGTCTTGAACACCCGGAGGTTGGAGAAACAGGGTGAGGCTGGGGAGCACAGTGGTTTGGATTTCCAAACTGCAAAAGGCAAAAATGAGACCGAGTGCCTGCGGTTTAGGCACTCGTCAATCCCCCTCCAGTGAGCATGTCTCCTTTGTGCCGGGTGCTGTCCTGGGGCTCCATAACTCGCCGAGGAGTAAGACACGGACGGGCCTCCGTGAGCCCACAGTCCAGTGGGGAAACAGAAAGAGGAAATGGGAAAGCCCACTTAGTGTAAATTTGGAAACAGGGAATGTGGAAGGACAGAATAAAAAACACAGAACCCAGAGTGGGGGACAGAAGGCTTCCTGGAAGAGAGGGGCCTTGATTTGAGTCTCGAAGGCTAAGTTGGCGTTGGCTGGGCAGCAAAACAGGAAGAAATGTTTCCCCAGCTAAGGGGACAGGGCAGGGAGCTCCATCCTCAACAGGCAACCTGCAGCAAGACCAGCAAGGCGGGAGCAGGGCGGATGGTTCAGGGGAGGGAGGGAGGAGGTTAGAGAGGCGGAGGGCTGGGGGGGGCTGCCCAAGGCCCTGAGGCAGCTGATTTCTGGCTTTTCAGGGCTTCCAGAATCACCTGACCTGACCGTGTACCCAAACACGTGTGTTTAGAAATGCGCCGTCTCTAGAACCAGTAACCGTGATTGTTTCTAGTTTGGGGTCATGGCAGGTGGGACAGTTTCAGCATGTGCTTTTTTCTTTGTTTTAATTGTTTAGATTTTTTACCATGTGTCACATGACTAAACCCCCCTCCCCAAATATTTTTTTTTAATGTCCTGGGTGCTTATTATAAATGCTGATTTCTAGGACTCACCCCAGACCTTCTTAATCAGAATTTGCACCGTTAGCAAGCTGAGGGAGGCATTGATTCCGACACAGGTGCTTCCAGAGGCCATACTCTGAGACTGAAGGCCTGGTGTGCTGAGTTAATGGGTTTGAACATTCACCTGAAAACTCTGGGGAGTCACTGAAGAAGTGACCTGGTAGGGACAAAGGGCTGAGGCTTGCCTGTCTTCCTCCTCCCCCACCTGCTTCCACACATTGTTAACAAGGATGAGGTAGATCAAAGAGAAAGATAGCTGGGGAGGGGGGGGGGCAGGAACCCTATGAAACTGGTATGTAGTAACTTCAATCATAGCAATCATGACATGTCAGAGCTAGAAGGAGATTAAGAAATGATCAAATCCAAATAGCATTGTCTGGTTGGTGGCCCAGAGAAGTGAAGCAACCAGCCTAACCTCACACAGCAAAGGAGTAGCAGAGCTGGACCATTAACAAGGCCAGATCTTGCTCTGCTAGGCCACATGCCTAGTGAAAACACAGCATCCAATTCGTCCCGGCCACTCCTTCTGACTGCCAACCCCACAGGTACTAAGAAACCAGGAGTCCGTCAGAGATCTCTGCCAGCGGGACTCAGGCAATTTTAGTTTTAATCTTTAAATCCCTTGATGTGCTCAGATAGAAGAAAGCTGGACTCCTCGAGGCCGTCCGTGACAAAGCCTGTAGCAGGGACAAGTGCCTAGATTAACAATCAAATGGCTAAACCACAAAAAGGAATAAAGTTCTGAAAAATGCTACAACGTGGAGGGGCTTTGCCAGCATCATGTTGGGTGAAATAAGCCAGACACAGAAAGACAGCTATTGAATGGTTTCACATATGTGAACTAACTAGAATATGCAAATTCATAGAGACAGAAAGTAGATTACAGCTTACCAGGGTCTGGGGGAGAGTGGGAGGAATGGGGTGTCATTGCTTTATAGGGACAGAGTTTCTGTTTGGGGTTATGGAAACATTTTGCTAATGGATGTTGATGACGGCAGCACAACACTGTGAATAGAATTAATACCACTGACTTGTACATCAGAAAGTGTCAAAATGGGAAAATTTATGTTGTATATATGTTACCACAATTTAAAAAAAAATAGCACAGAAGCCACCATAGGCATCCAGGATAGCTCTGACATGAGAAACACTGCAGGCAAGAGAGAAGCTAAGAAGGGAAAGAAAGGAGGAAGAAGAGATAAAAGGGAGAAAGCAAGGTGTTCTAGTTTGCTAGCTGCCAGAATGCAATATACCAGAAATGGAATGGCTTTTAAAGGGGGAATTTAATGAGTTGTTAGTTTACAGTTCTAAGGCTGAGAAAATGTCCCAATTAAAACAAGTCTATAGAAATGTCCAATCAAAGGCATCCATCCAGGGAAAGATACCTTGATTCAAGAAGGCCGAAAGTTCAGGGTTTCTCTCTCAAGCGAGAAGGCACATGGTGAACACAGTCAGGGCTTCTCTCTCATCTGGAAGGGCACATGGCGAACACGGCGTCATCTGCTAGCTTTCTCTCCTGGCTTCCTGTTTCATGAAGCTCCCTGGGAGGCGTTTTCCTTCTTCATCTCCAAAGGTCGCTGGCTGGTGGACTCTCTGCTTCGTGGTTCTGCAGCATTCTCTGCTCTTTTCTGAATCTCCCATTCTCCAAAATGCTTCCTCTTTTATAGGACTCCAGTAAACCAATCAGGACTCACCCAAATGGGTGGAGACATGTCATCACCTAATCCAGCATAACAGCCACTCTTGACTAAATCACATCATCCAGGGAGATGATCTGATCACAGTTTCAAACATACAGTATTGAACAGGGACCATTCTACCCTTATGAAATGGGATTTTGACCAAAACATGGCTTTTCTAGGGGGCGTACTTCCTTTCAAACCAGTACACAGGGTAAGGGATCTGTGCAGGCAGCAATTCATTTATCAGCCATTGACTGCATGCCATTTATAAGTAGGCACTGGGAATGTAAGAGAGTTTTGCTTGAGATTCACTGAGTTTCTTGCATCTGTGAGGTCATAATTTTCATCATATTTGGAACACCTTCAGCCTTTATTTCTTCAAATTTTTTTTCTGTCCCTTCCTCTCTTTCTTCTCCTTTGGGGACACCGATTACAGATAAACTGGGCTGCTTGAAGTTATCCCATAGCTCACTAATGCTCTGGTCGTATTTTTCAGTCTTTTGTCTCTCTGTTTCGTTTTGGTGAGTTTCTGTTGCTGTCTTCATATTCACTATCTTTTCTTCTGCAGTGTCTTACCTGCTGTTAAACCTATCCAGTGCAATGTTCACCTCAGAAATTGTAGTTTTCATCTCTAAGGTCTTTTTTATACCCACAGTATATGCTTATGTTTCCTTCTACCTTCTTGAACATATGGATTATAGTTTTAACAACTGTATCTATTGATTCTATTATCTGTATCGTTTTTGGGTCAGTTTTGGTTGATGGACTTTTCTCCTCATAATGGGTCATTTTCCTTCTCCCCTGTACCCTGGTAATTGTAGATTGGGTGTCAGTCAGTGTGGGTTTTACCTTGTTGGGTACTGGATCCTTTTTTCTTTCTTTTTTTTTTTTTTTTTTAACTATTTTTAGAATGCAGTCAAATTACTTGATCCTGTTGAGACTTGCTTTTAAGCTTTATTAGGCAGGACTGGAGTGCCCTCTTAGTTTAGGGCTGATTTCCCTAAGACAGAGGCAACACCTTTCTGAACACATTACCTGGTGCCCTGTGAGTTGCGTGGTTTTTTACGCTGGCTGGTGAGAACACTGACTCTCCTCAACCCTGCGGGAGCCCCAAGGAGTGGTCTGCCTGCTCCGTTTGAGTGGCTCTTTCCCTGACATCAGGTAGCTTTCAGATGTGCACTCATCAGCACCCAGATGAGGCTCAGGGCAGGCGTGGGGGCACAGCAGGGAGGAACCATCCGCAATTCCTGGCTGCTCTCCCTTCTCTGCTTCCTCTCCTGTCTACCCCCCAAAATCTAGCTATTGTGACCTCTGGACCCCCAACTCCAATTCCTCAGCCCAGGGGCCCTCTGGAGCCCACCCTCTGCATTGGGGCCTAGAAACTCTCTCCAGGCAGTAAGCTGGGGCAATTACAGGACTCACCACACTGAGTTCCCCCCTCTCTGGAGTCGCTGTCCTGCACACCTATTGTTCAGTGTCTAAAAACATTTGTTACATATATTTTTTCTGACATTTCAGTTGTTTAAGGTAGGAGGGTATATTTGACCCATTGCTCCACCTTGTCCAGAGGCAGAAGTTTATAGGAGATTTTTAACACGCTGTGACCTGAAAACACTCCCTGCCAGGTGGGGAGGGATCGTCCTGCAAAAAGACAATCATATGACTCTGACATAGGCCTGCATCAGCCAGAAGCGAGGGGCCTCGGCCGCACGGGGCCCCTCCCAGTTCCTGAAGCACCCACACTCTCCTGGCACGTCAGCACCTCTGCTGGAGTGCTGGCCCCAGCATCCTCAGCCTGACTCAGTCCCCCTCGGGTCCCAAGTCCCCACCCCCTCAGGAAGATTTCCCTGACCCTGCATCACTCTGTCATGTGATATCAGCATTCCCCTTCAGAGCACTTGATACTGTCATTTGTAATTACTCCTTTAGTATTGCTCCTCCCTCCCAGGCAGAAGCCCGTGCTAGCAGTATCACCTCTGTCTTGTTCCCCAGCGTCTACTTCAGGGTCTGACACATGCTGAATAAATATTTTTTACTGAAGCATAAGGAGGTCGTTCAGGGGAGGGGGGATTTAGAGAATAACGGTGCAGAAGTGCCAGGCCTCCTGTCAAGGTCAGAGAACAAGAAGAGTGGCATTTGCCTGGTGGGAGAATGTCTCAGAGGGGCAATGAAATGAGAGTGGTGGGAGAGATCGGAGCTGGTTGCGAGGGATCCGAGTGCTGGGCTGAGACGTGTGGATGTCATGAGGGGACAGGAATGAGCCAGGGGACAGTTCTGGCCAGTCACCACATGGAGCAGACTGGGTTCACTGAGGAGAGGCTCTGGGATGAGAGAGCTTGCAGAACATTTATTAGGGAATGCTCTTAGGGTCAGCATCTGCAGACAGGAGGGAAAGAGGCAGGACTGGGCAGAGGGCAATGCCAGCTCAATGGAAGTCTCCGTCAGGAAGTAGAGGATGAGATGACCCAGTGGAGCCAGCCCAGGTGGTGGCTGGGCCCTTATATAGTGGCCCCGGCCTTTTCTTCAGCAAAGGGCAATCCCCAAGGAGGGCTGACAACTAAGGGCCATCTCCCAGCAGCTCTGCCAGCAGCTGGGGGATAACTGTCTTCATTCCTGAAGGTGAGTCTAGGCATTGCATCCCTGAGTCCACCACACCACAAGTACAAATAGCATTTAAGGACCAGTATGGGGACCTGGGGAGCCCACAGCTAATGCAAGATTAGGAACTATCCAGTCACACAGACGAGGGAAGAGTGTTGGACGGAGGGAACAGAGTTGGAGAAGGCCCAGAGGCAAGAATAGACACCAAGCTTTTCAGCACGACACAGGGTAGGTTTTCAGGAGGGAGATGAGGCCAGAGTGCTTGGTGGTCAGGGAGGAGAGATCCTGAGGGCTGGGTGAATCTGTTAAGGAGTTGGGCTGAATCCCAAAGGAAATGGGAAGCCATCTGAGGGGTTTCAACTGAGGACAGTCATATGAAGAGATTTCACTCCTCAACTTGTCCTCTGCTTCAGCCCCTTCTGTTTTTTGTGACGTGTGTGTGTGTGAGAGAGAGAGAGAGAGTCTGGTGTGTAAGCACACAAGTGAGAAGGAGGAGGCAGCTCTCTCCATTTGAAGTCCTTTGAAGTCCAAGAAGATGATAAAAATGTAGCGTCTGAGAGTCCTTTTATCCACCTGAGCCTTGGTGGATAGTTAACATGAATAGCTAACACTTCCTTTGTGCTTACACTAAATAAACTCTAGGGAGGGCCACCGTGGCTCAGCAGGCAGAGTTCTTGCCTGCCATATTGGAGACCCGGGTTTGATTCCTGGTGCCTGCCCATGCAAAAAAAAAAATTCTAAAGGTGTATACTGTTCCAAGAGTTTTACATATTAAATCATTTAATCCTCCAACAAGCTTAGGAGGTAGAAACTATTTTCACAAATGAGACAAAAGCAAAGAAAGGGTTCACCCAGCACTTGGGTGGTAGAGCTCAGAGGTAAAAAGTAGATAAGATCTGCCTTTGGGGTTAGTTGTATGGCTTGGATGGATAATCTATATGAGAGTGACTTATGCAGTGCTGGCACAGGGTAAGTGTTCAAATAAATGTTTCATTTTTGCAATAAAAGCCCAAAATAATCATAGACATAGCTTAGGGAAAAGGTCTGCTTAGCGAAAGTTCCTTTTGACAAACATTATATATGACTAATATTGAAGGACTTCTCTTTTTCCATAGGTCCCTCTGAAAATGGGTGCTTTCTAGTTCTGCTTAGTCATGCAACCAATGCAAAATGCACTTATTAGACCTTTTCTTGCCTTCTTAGACTGGGGTGGGGTCTTCTAGTCTCAAATGGAGTTGATCTTCTCAAACTGACAGAAAACAAATCCAGCAGCTCATGGCCTGAAACTATTAAATGAATTTCATTGTAAACCTTGTAATAATTTTTTTAAAACGTCAAAATGTTAACATCATTGGAAGTATGGGTGACTTTTTAGCCTCTTCTTTTATACCCTTCTATATTTTCCACGTTTTCTATAATAAATACGCTATATTTTAATGGTTAAAACATTATTTTTGAAATGAAAATGTAACCATTAAACTTCTTGTTGCCTCATTTAAATTGCCATTAAATTTAGTATACCAAATTTAATTATTTTAAGAGCAAACTAAATGATAACACGTTTTTACGTTGCTGCCCTGAAAAGCTGCATGCATCTGCAATGGGTGCCTAGAAATACCGATTCAGTTGAGGGAGAAGATGTGGTCCAGACACCCTGTCCTCGAACTAGTCTTTGTCTCACAGTGCCCAGGACAGGCCCAACAGATGAAGAAAACAATAGTGATTAAGCAACCGCTGGCAACTGCCGCCCACCGAGGTGAAATAACTTGCTCATCGTCTCCCTGGGACCTGGGATTTGAACCCAGGCAGTGTGACTCCAGATCCCACACCTTGAGCCATTTAACTGCACTCCACAGGACAGAGCTCTCTGCTGCCGAGAGAGATGCAATGACTAATATGCAAGTGGCCCTACTCGGGAAGTGCTGCTATCCTGTTTGCAGATGAGAACAGGAGAGGACGGCTTGCCGGGTCCCCCAGCTGCTGCGTGGCAACGCTCTATTTTCAGACCAGTCTTGCCTGCCTGCAAGCCCAGCCAACGGCGTAAGTGACTGATTGCAGATTTGAAACAACAGTGACAGTATTTATGTGTGGGGGGGGGGGCCTGGGAGGGGAGGCAGGAAAGGCTTGAAGGGCTTTTCAGGGAAGGCAGAAAGAATTTTTTAAATAGATTTTTTTTTTAATGGATCTTTAGGCAGCTTTGAGCTTCTGCCAAGCCACTTTGGATCCTTGGAGGGTCTCCCATCCTCTTTAGTGAACACTCAAATGGCCCTCAGGTGGTCCAGGACAGTGGCTGGGAGCCCAGCATCCTGGGCGAGTTCCCGGGACACCCTACCTACCCCCCCCCAATCCCCCACAAACTCGGTGGTCCCCCATGTGCCTCCTGGGCCACGCCGGGTTCATGGGCGAGGGCAGGAAGGACAGGGTGAGACGAGATGGGAGGCAGGCTGGGAAAGCCATCCAGACCTGGGGCTGGACGTGGAGGATGGGCATTTGCTCAGCAGAGCTCAGAGCAAAGGGAAACGACTTGCCTTTTGTTGGATCGATCAGAATAGCGCCTCTGGACAAACGGGGCTGGGGGCTGCGCAGAGGTCCTCGCGGAGGTTCTCAGGCACCACCTGCAGGGAAGTGCCTGCTTGGTGCCCCTTCCAGTCGTCCAACCACCCTGTCTTTTACTTCTGTCGGTGGGGACAGATGTCTAACATCTCTTCAGAGATAAGCCATTGGAATCCCCCTATTTCATAGATAAGGAAAATAGAGCTCTTAGGGGGAAGCAATGGACCAAGGTCACAGAGCTGGTGGGGCAGAGCAGGCTGCTCTCTACCCACCTGGCCCCCATGCTCTGTGTGTCTGTCTGCCTTCCTTCCTTTTGTACCATTCATGTTTGCAGTTTAGCCCCTCAGTGCCCAGAGCCTGGATGGCACTTAAGTGTTTGTGAAACCGAAACAAACTGGAGATGGGAGTAGAAAACTCAGGTGTCCTGCTTCCAATGTTTGAGGAAAGACAGAATTTAGAAATCCCGGAATAATGACAGTGTTCAGAACCAGAGTAGCTGGAGGCCAGGTAACAGCCCCAGCCCAGGGACCTCAGAGCCCTGCCCTCCGCCTTTCTGCAGTGAAAATGAACGCTCCTCACTCCCATCACCATCCTCCCACCCCTTCCCCCAAGGCTTAGGATGAGGAAACTGCCCTATGGCTTTGCCTTAAAATGTCAGAACTGGAAGGAACCCTCCATGGCCTCTAGTTACAGTCTATGTAATGTTTTCTTAAGTGGTTTTCATTAAGTTCCTTCAATAAATATTGTGCATCCACCGTGAACCAGGCTCTGTGTCGCTGAAATAAGAAGTGTGATCCTTGTAAAAATTAGAAGCAAGTTTATGCCAGGAGTTTTCTACAGCCAGAAGTATTTAGCAAGCAAACAAAGCAATCAGTACAAACTATATCTACAGCAGCTATTATTTCAAAGAGCAAAGAGTTAAGATATTCCCTTCTGGCTTAAAGAAAAGAATTGCCAGGTATAGAGAACTGATCAATCTCATGCCTTTTGCTAGCAGATACAGACAAGAGCCACTCGAAGACAATTAGAGAAAGCTCGAGAAGGTTTGACATCTGGCAAGATAAGTCTAGAAAAGCCCCTAAAATGTCAAGAAAAAAATTAAGGAAAATTAAAGATATATTCTAGTCTGCAGAAAACCAAAATTCAATTAAGTAGTAAACGAAAATAGTGGAAGGTTAGAGGATGAGATGTCTGGTTGTATTATGTGTTGCTTTTCTTTATCTTTCTCTAAACTGAGATCATATCTCAGGATTGGAGTCCCAGCTTCACAGCTCTATGTGTTCCCAGAAACTAGCACAGTGTTTGAGTAGAAATCATTTCCCTACCAGCTAGCCATTCACCTACCTTATGACCCAGCAGTTCCCCAAGAGACATGTACAAGAATATTTATTGCAGCCTCATTCATAACAGCCCCGACTTGTGTTCATCCACGGAGAAATGGACATATTGTGGTATATACACGAAATGGGATAATGAGAAAGAACAAATCACTGCTAAACCCAATAAGAAGGGCTTGCTTGGGCATCAGGGTGTGTGAAAGAAGCCTGAAACAAGAGCCCATATTGTTTAATTCAATTTCAATGAAGTCAAAGACCAGCCAACTTAATCTCTGATGACGAAAGTCAAAATAGTTGTTGCCTATGAGAGGGTAGTGACTGGAAGGGGGCACAAAGGAGCATTCTGTGCTGCTGAAAATATTCTGTATTTTGATCTAGTGGGTGATAGGTGGGTGTATATACATATGTAAATATATCAAGGTATACACTTAAAATTAGTGCATTTTATGTATGTTATACCTCAATAAAAAAAAAAAGAAAAAATCACCTAGATGACAAATACATGGTGGGAATGCTATTGCTTTTCTCTCCCTTACCCATGGCAGACATTGCCCATTAATCACCATACTCTTTCCCATTGAGCTCAGCTTAAGAATCTTTCTCAACCCAGCATTCCAGCCAGTTGAGGTGTGAGATAAAACTATTAGATTTCCCACATGTATACCCAAGCATCTTAATTAAGAGAAGAAGTATGCTACCATCTTTGATTTGTTTAGCCATACTGTTGGAAAGCCTGGCTTCCCCTACCTGTTTGGTGGCACATGGATCCCCTGGCCCAGTGGATCCCTGCAGGCAGGTTAGGTTCCCAGGAAGAAACGGCTTCTGAGTGCAGCCTCGGAGCATGTATGAGGGGCACTCAGCTGGGAAGAAGCAGGAGCTAAGCACCCATGGCAGAGGGTAACAAGGAGTCCCAACATAGGCCAGAGATTCACTGGGGCACATTCTCTACCATGTGGAACAACTGGTTTCTCTCTGCTAGCAGGAAGTGGAGAAGGAGGAGGAGAGAAGTAAATGTTGGCGTGAAGGGAAGGGTACCCTCTTCATTAGCCCAAGGTCCTTTGATAGCCCGGCCAAGACTCCATATTGTGTTCACCAGGCTCCTCCATGCTTTATCAGGGCCAGGTTCCCAGGATGACAACACCTTATAAAGCCTCCTATATCTCCTATCACACATGTGACCTGGATAGGGTAAGAATTATCTCCCATATGAAAATAAGAAAACCAAAGCTCAGTGGGACTGGCAATCACACTGCTAAGGAAGTAAAGGAAGTCAAACCCACGTCTGCCTTGCTCACACGCCCATGCTTTCCCTTTGACTTTTCCTTTAATTTTAGTTTTTATTCTTTACATCAAAACTATACATGCACATGAATTGTCAATCATTCTCTAAAATTTGTTATGAAAATAGCAAGCCATCTAACCCTCCCTGGAGACAACAACTTTCTCAACAAACTTTAAACTTGTCCTTCTGTACTTACCTCCACAATGGAGGAAAACAGATCCACACCCAGTCGCACCACCTCAGTGTGGAATTTCAGCACCACGAGGGCAAACAGATCCTTCAAGTGTCAAGAAAGAGAATAAAATAAGTCACATACAAGGAGCTAAGGATCAGAATGGCTATGGGCTTCTCAACCGCAACTCTGGAAGACAGAAGGCAGTGGAGCAATACCTTAAAAATGCTGAAGGAAAATGATCCCAACTTTAGAATTCCATACCCAGACAAACTATCAATCAAATGTGAGAGTAGAGAAAAAACATTTTTCAGATCACAAAAATCTTAGAATATCTACCTCTCATGTACCCTTTCTCAAGAAGTTCTTGGAGGATGCCATGTCCTTCACAGTGTGTCTGAAATTGTGTTGCTATTGGCTGCCTTCTCTTTCCCCTATCCTTGCAGGTCTTATGCCTTCAAAAAAAATCCTTTTTCTCTAAGTTTAGTAGGATTTTGAGAGAGCGAAAGCAGATGGATTCAATCAGCCATTATTACCCAGAAATTCTCAGTTCTTCTTTACATTTTATAAGCCATGAATCCTTTCTTCAAACAAAATCTTATGCAAAAGATGAATATCTAAAACACCTAAAAGCAATGCTGTAGTGGTTGCAGTGTGGTTTCTCTTTAATGGCTGGCTGTTAAAGAAGTTGCTGCAGCTAAAAAATCGAAGAAAAAAAAAAGAGCAAATTAGAACATCACCATTTTGCACCCATCAATTAATTAATAGATCTAGGAATTGAGTTTCAGCAGCTGTTAACATCATCCCTTAAACACACACACACACAAAGAGATAACCAGATATGTGTGCCCTTTGATGAAGAGCCCACCACCACTATATTTGCCAAAAAATCAAACCTAAATCTGATCAAGCCCCAAGATGGAAGGACATGCTGAACTGTAGTCAACAAAATCCAGGCTGGGGGAAAGTCTACTAGTCAAATGCCCCGGGTTCTACAATATATAAATGTATAAGAAAGAGAAATAAAAATGGAAGGGAAATCTCTGGATGAAAAGAGACAAAAGATATCAAAATTTTTAAGTGTACTGTTTAAGAAAGCACTCTTGGGTGATCAAATTATAGAGTAATTAAAGGAAGTGGTTTCTATAAAAGTCAAGATGGGAGTTACTTTGGGGGGGCAAAAAAGGAGTCGTGTTTGGGGCACACACAAAGAGGCTCCCGAAGATCCATTTCTTGAACTTCTAAGTGCTAATTCTTTTTTACAATAGCATTTTGCATATTTATCTTGAATCCAGGAAGCTTGCTGAATTTACTAATTCTACAGCTAGGTACTAATTACAAGGGTAGTTACTTTATAATAATTTGGTAAGCTATACACTTGTTTTGTGCAGTTTTCTGTATCTGCTGTTGCAGGTTTTTTGTTTTGTTTTTGTTTTGTTTTGTTTTTTTGCATGGGCAGGCGCTGGGAATCGAACCTACGTATCCGGCATGCCAGGCAAGAATTCTGCCACTGAGCCACCATCGCACTGCCCTGTATCTGTTTTAAATACAATTTAAAATTAAGACCAAAAAAAATGGAAAAGAAAGAAAGCTGCTGCAACTCTGACTCTTCAACCAATACATTCTTGTAAAACAACAGTTTCATCTGAATTAACGGACAATAACACAGGAGCAGGGTAGCCTGAAGCCAGGCCCCCCTCACCTCTCTCCACAAACACATTCGCAAACCCCTGTTCTGCACCATGGTTCCTCCCTGCACTTGAACCCCAGTCCCGGGCACACCCCACCTCCACCTCTAGGAAGATTCTCACAGAGCTAAAACAGCTCAGTTTCTCCTGGGGTCAAGGCGGGGAACAGGACTCAGCAACATCACAACCCACTGTCTCACCCACAGGAGGGCAGAAAATAAGACTCGGAAGCCTTTGTTGTCAGCTGTCAAGTCTCATTTTCTGGTTCCCAAATTGTCTAATGTAAATTCCGCTACAATCTTCATGCCACTCTAATGTGCTGTCATGGGGTCAGGATTGCAATCGCTTTCTGTCAGCCCGTGGTGATGAATGTCCCAGCACAGAGGGCCCTGCACATGTACATGGCCTCAAGCACACGCCAGAGGCTGCTGCAGTGTAGTGGTTAAGAATTCAGCGTCTGGATTCAGACTGTCTGGACTCACATCTGAGCTCTGCTACCTCATCCTGGGCAGCAAGCTTTTTATTAGGATCTCCATGCTTCATGCTTCTCTTTGCCAGCATGTGAAGTGAGGGCTGTACTATTACCTATTTCATAGGTTGGTTATAGAGGGGCCTCAACGAGCCAAAGCATGTCAAGTATTTAAAAAGGGAACCTGGCTCAGATACGTAATCAATAAGTAGTGCTGCTGCTGTTGTTGTTGCAGTTATTATTATACCTAAAGGACACAGTCCCTGGCTCACAAAGTCCAGAAAGGAAAACCAGGGAAAAGGGGAAGTTTTCCATCAATCTTTCCTGAGGTGCTGGGGATGGGAGGGAAAGCCTGCAAAGCCTTGCTGCTTCCAAACCTGTTCATCCAACTGCTTTCTTGATACCTCAAACCTAACATGATTAAAACCCAATTCGCAAGCAGAGGAGCCCGTCTCTCCAGAACATCAACCAGTTCCATCCCATATTATTGACACCCCTTCCAATGTGAAAAAGTTGGAATGGGCATAGCCCAGATAACCTTAAAGAGTGGGAGAAAGATCAAAGGTGATGGTGAAGTTATACAGAGAAGGTCGGGTTTAACAAATGAGTATGATTGCTGAATCATTACATTGATATTTCTTTTAATTACCAGTATCTTAGAGCAGCTAGAAGTAAAAATCTAAAACTGTGGAGCTTGTAACCCATACCAAACTCTGAAATTTGTTCTACAACTAATTGTTGCGATGTGCTTTGAAATTTATTGCTTTTTTGGTATATATATTATTTTTCACAAAAAAGAAAAGTCAAATATGATGATTAAAAAAAAATACTTCATGAGCTTCTCTCTCCCCATCCCTCCAACCCTGATTCTCTTAAAGTGTTTTCCTCTCTCTGAATGACACCTCTACCTAACCAGTTGGACTAGACAGAATCGCAAGTGGCATCCTTTACTCCTCCCTCTACCTCTCCCTCATCCTACCGCTGACCCAGCATCACGACATATGAATTTCATCTTCAAATTACATCTCAAAGTCATTCATTTCTACCATCTCCCCACCATCTTCCCCGAAATTATTATGGCAGTGGGGCCCCCTGGGATTCTGCCACTCAGCAGTCCTGCTGATAGTCCCAAGTCCCCTACTTCTCCTCCTCAGCACTCATTATAGTTGCAACTTAAATTTATTTCTGATTATTTGATTAATATCTACCTCTCCCCATTAGACTATAAGCTCAAAGAGGGTAGGTGCCATGCCTGTGTTTGCTCACCATTTTATCTCCAAGACTTAGCACAAACCTGGCACATTGCAGGTACTCAGTGAATGAATTAAGTATTAGATTGAAAAAGGAGCTTGGTTCTCCCATCCCAGTTGTATTGCCCCCAGTTACCAAGGAAGCCTACCACCCTCTACATCCCTTTGAACCCTACAGGAGCTACATCACCTCTCTCTACCTGCTCCCCACCCTTGGCCTCCTTACCTGCTCTTCAGGTAAGGGATGGACCTAAACCAGCATCAGTTCCTTGAGCTGAGGCAGCCATGGAAATCTAGCCAAAACTTCTACCACAGGTCCCCATTCCCAATCCTTTCAAGCCAGTGAGTTGGGTTCTTCTCCAAGGCCTGGAAAAGTCTCAAAGGCATTTAGCTACAGTCATGTAGCTTCAAGGAATGCTCCTGGGTGGTGCAGAGGGTTCAATGGCCATATCCACCTCATTCAGTGAATATTTATCAAGCACTGACCGTGGACCAGGCACTGTGCAAGATGTTTTGGGCATGTCAGCAAGCAAACATGGCAGACAGAGCCCAACAGCCAACCTCTCCTCCCCAGCCCCTTGGGATCTTTCTTGATCACTCTAAGCCAATCATGGCATTTTATTCCTCTTGTAAATGATCAGCTTAGCAATGGGCATATGACAATTCTAGCCAATGAAACTTGAGGGAAGGTCTGCTGAGGAGGTTCAGTGAAGGTCTCCCTCATTCTTACAGAGAGACACAAGATAGAAACACCTCCTCCTCTGGTTTACATGGGGAGATGCCTGGAGCTGGGGCAGCCAACTTGGGACCTTGAGGGAAATGGATGGCACTCTGAGAATGGAGGAGCTGTAAGACAAAAAGAATTGTCGTCTTTGCTGATACCAACGAGGTTCTGAATTTACTACCTAGGAAGTGCCCTTCTTCTGATCTTCTTTTGGCAAGCAATGATAAGAGCCTTCATTGTTTAAGCTGATCCAGGATGAGTTTTCTATTATTTGCATCCAAAAGGCCCTCATTTCAAGAGTAGGGGGAGGCAGCCAACACCTTCTGAGAAATTGCTGGGTGGCAGACACCAAGTCACAGACCTTATGACTCCCTCATTGCTTCCTACTCCCAACCTGAGTTTTACATTATATCAAGCTGCATTTAACATTTTACAGCTGAGGAGGCTGAGACGAACAGACCAAGAAGGAATTACCTCTGTCCCATAGGGACTGAGTTGGAGTAGAGTTGGAATGGAAACCCAGGCCTTTGGTACCCAGTTCATTGTCTTTCCACTATACCCACAGCAGGAGTGGATCCGATTACCATGTTCATCAGTTGTCTCCATTATGAACACAAGGAATGTGAGCCAGGCCAGCCTAAGCCAAGAGGGCAGGGACTGGCTCTTATTTCAAACTGCAGAGGGAACTAAGGGACATCATCTTCAGGGATGACTATGTCCCAGAACTCAAAACCATCAAATATCTCTCACTCTCTCTCTATTTCCATCGCTTCTCTCAGGCTAACTGTCATAGCCCAATGATCAAGAGTCAAAAGGCACATGGGTCTCACTTTCTCCAGCTTGAGTTTTATTGGCCAAGTTTAGACTACATGTCCACTCTGTGGGCTAATCACTGTGACCCTAAATCCTAGGTGGCCACTTCCTGGCTCTGTGACTTGGGCAACTCAACCTCTCCATGCCTCAGTTTCCTCATCCTTGAAAGAAGATAATAATAGTACCTACTTCATTGGGTTATGGTGAGGATTATTCATTTAATCAACAAATCCTTATTACATGTGAATATGTGCCAGGTAGTACATTAGATGCTGGATCTACAGTGGAGGACACATAGACCCAATCTCTGCCTACATGCAGTTTACAGTCTAGCAAGAAAGACAAACATGAAATAAATAAATGCTTGAAAGAGTATCTCTATTACAGCCAGGGCACTTATTATAAAGGACAAGTACAGAGTTCTGTGGGAGAAAAAGAAAGGAGACCTAACTCACATTAAATGACTAACATTTAGAGAGCCTGACACTGGGCTGGCACAGAGTAAGCATTCAATCAGGGTTACAATTGCATCGGTTTTTACTCAGCATCTTGCCAGCGATCTCGCCTCCCCACAGCGACTTCCCACAAGGAGAAGAGGTGACTTGGCTACCCTGCTCTCCATCTCTGCAACCAATTACAGGCCTCCATGGGGAGAGAAAGCGTGACGCACATATTGGGACAGGAAAGCGCGGCAGGTCCCAGGGCAGGGGTTCCTGGTGGACGGCACACGCCGAGCTCACACTGTCTTTGCTCATCCGGAGGGGCAGCCCCTTCCCAGCTCCAGCTGAGGCCCCAACCAGGAAGCCTGCAGAGGCCCCAGTTGGCTTCTTGGGCTCCAGGGTCTCCCAAGCTCCTTCTCCTGGCTGTGAGTCAAGCCCTAAATGAAGAGTGTTGGAGAGATAATTTGCTGCACAACAGGCCGACTTTCCATTGGCCATTGCCAAGCTCTGCTAGCCCTCAACCACAGCTCCCCAAAAGAGGGACAAGAGCCTGCCCTGCCCCAACCTACTGGTCTATAATCGCTTCCTGGTGACTGGCTCTAGAGGGACCATTTGCAAAACTCTTTGTGATGAAAGGATGTGTTCTCAGGGACACACCCTGTCCCCACCTGGGCCCTCTGGGGCTCCCTTCCCATCTCTCTTGTGCAGATAAACGTACTGTTTCTTCAGGGAAGAAAGACTAAAAAGCTGCCAGGTTAGATTAATTGCTGGACGTGTTGATTCCATTCCCATATCCCTATCACCACCACCTCATCGCCCCAAGCAGGGGCCCTACACCATCCATCTGGCCTCCCAGCCTCCAGTCTCTCCCTTCCCATCAAGGGGCAGCCCCTCAGAGTGGCTGCCTGGGGCATGTGTTGCTCCCCCATTCAAGCACCTTCAGTGGCTCCCCGGGCCTGGACAATACAAATACCCCCCCTTCATGTCACCGACAGGGCCCCTCACAACCTGGCCAGGCGTCACATCTCCAGCTGCATGTGTTCAGCCAACCAAGTACATTATGCGGTGTCTTTTCATCCAAGACATTTCAAGTACATGACTCCTCCTGCATTCATTCATTCATTAAATAGCAAATGCCTCCTCTGTGCCCACTTTGCACCTGGCTCTGAGATGTGATGGCAAACTACAGACATAGGCCCTGACCTCAGGGACTTCATGGTCTGGTATAAGAGTCAGACAGTTTTTAAAAAGAATCACAAAAGTATCTAATTAAAATAGTAGTAAGAGCTATGAAGGAACAATGTAGGATCCTAGGACGTATTGACAGAGAAGTGTGCTTCTGCCTGGGAGTTAGGCTTTCCAAGTTGGCACTCAACCTGGCATTGGATGTATGAGTAGGTGCCATCAGAAGGGTTTGGAGTTGGGGGAGCTTCTAGATAAAGGACCTAAGGTGGGTGGGGAGACTGCAAAGTCTGGGATCTAAAAGCATTGGTGGCAGATAAGCAGGGAATGAGACAGCTGATCTGGAGCAGGAAGTGGGGCCCAGCCCAGCAGGTCATGTTAAAAGACTGTCCTTCATTTTCACAGCCTTAGAACATGTAAACTTGCAACTTTATAAATTCCCCTTTTTTAAAGGTGCTCTGTTTCTGGTATATTGCATTCCAGCACCTTGCAAACTAGAACACTGAGCTTCTTTCTTCTTCTCAAATATATCCAGCTTTGCTCCATGTCAGGGCATGCTAATTCCCCTGTCTGGTTACCTCTTTCACATCTTGATGGTCTCAGAGAGACTCTACCTGACCATCTGACCTAAAGTAGCTACAACCCCCCACCAACCACTCTTTATCTCAACAGTCTGTGTTATTTTCTGGTAGACCTTATCACCAAAAGAAATCATGTTGTTATTTACTTATTTATATGGTGAGTATCTTTCTCTCAAAAGAGAGAAGATAAATTCCATAAGAGCAGAGGTTGCATTTCTTTTATTTCATTTCTGTTTTCCCAATGCCTAGAACATGACTTGCAATCCAGAAGGAACTCAATGAATAGTTAATTAATTGCATGAATTAAATGAACAAATGAATGCATTCTGTGGGATTAACCTTGTATGAACATATATTTTGTGAACTGTGAATGTAGCCGTGCCTGGGTA
>PVIY010035455.1:0-26273 GCA_004026745.1 Myrmecophaga tridactyla
ACCCTATATTCTGATTTTTGATAATGTGCTGTATATAAGAGAACATCTTTGATCTTAGGACATTTGTGCTGAAGTCTTAGGGTATGATATCTGCCATGTCTTCTTCAATGATCCGTAATAGTGTGTGTGCATGGGGAGTGAAGGCGGGGGAAGGCGGGAGAGGGCAGAGGCGGAGGGGATAGATGGGAGGGGGGAAGCCAGTGTGTGGAATGAGGGGGGAAGCCAGTGTGTGGAATGAGGGGGGAAGCCCGTATGTGGAATATCAGCACCCGTGCGTCTGGGTGAAAGGATCGCAGGGAGGCTTTGCATTATTCTTGTCACTAGTCTGTGTGCCCTAAAACTCTTCAAAATAATGGTTCAAAATAAAAAGTAAAAAAACCTGATGACATCAGAGATTTGAGCGGTGCCTGAGCCATCTTGTATCCAAGCCCTTTGCGGGAAGTGACAGCCTCGGGTTGCACAGACAGGACTGCACACCCTCATCTGCCCAACAAGTCTGAACACTACTCTCACTCTTGCACACTCACACACTCAATCCTACACCCACACTCACTCCTAATGCACACTCAACCCTTCACACTCACCCACTCCTACACTCCCACTCATGCCTACACACACTCATTCCTATACTCATTCCTATGTACTCCTACACACTCACTCTCTCTTACACACACATACTTATACACTCTCATTCACACACTCATACTCTCTCACTCATATATTTATATACACTCACACTCATTTTCCTCTACACGCACTCCCTTGTATATTCATGCACACATACACACACATACTCAGATCCCCAGTATTCCCTGAGACCCCTGCTCAGCCCCTCAGCACAGCAAGAGCACTTCTGACACACTATGCAGCACAGACAGACCTTGGCGACCTGAACTCAGAGGTGACGCCCTCTGCCTCTTTCGAAAGGAAACCCTGAGTCCCCACTCTGCCAAGAAATTCCTGCACTATCCCATCACTTCCCTACATTCTGCCCTGGCCACATTGGCCTCCTCAAACTTCCTTGGACCCCAGACATGCACCTACCTCAGGCCCTTTGCACTTGCTGTCCCCCAGGACCGGCAGAGCCTCCTTGCTTGGACAACCACAGGGCACTCACTCTCCCACCCCCTTTGACATCTCCTGGCCCCTTCCCTGAGGAGACCTCCCTGGCCACCCTGCAATAGCACCAGCACCTTCTCTTCTCTTTCCTGGCTTCATCTTGCCCTTCAGCCTATCTGGCAAACCCTCAGGCCTTGCTTATTTACCTTGATAACTTTCCACCTGTTCACTAGAAGGCAGGGGCTTGGGTCTGTCATGTTCACTGCCCTAACCCCACTGCTCAGAATAGGTCCTGGCACTTAGTAGGTGCTCAATCAATGGATGATTATGTGGGGCCCCTCAGGCACGTTTCGGTGGTCCAGGGGGTGATTTGGGACACTTAGGATAGATTCAGCCTGGGGGATCGACCAGTGTCTCCTGGAGGAAGCCGCACCTGAACTGAGGCCTGCAGGTGGCCTGGGTGCCAGCAGGTGGCGTGGGTGCCAGCAGGTGGCAGGACATGGGCAGGAGTAGTGTGCCTGCAGATTAGGTAGAGAACTCAGGCCATGCTGCCAGGACACTGGCATACTCTGCTGGGAAAATAAAACCCTGGAAGGGCACAGCAGGGGGACGGTTACCTGCAGGACCCCTGATGTTTTCTTTTCACTCTGGCCTGGAGCAGCATCTTCCAGCCTCCGTGTTGGCCTTGTGGAACATGCAGATGTTCACTGGGGGCACGGCATCCTCAGCAGGTGGCCACATGCCTCCTGGCATCTTTCACGGAAGAGGACCCCCCAAGGAGCAAGGTTCTAGAATTTTCCTGATCCCTTCTCTTGGTTGGAGTAGTTAGAAAGTGGGGCTGAGAGCATTAGGGTGTCCTGAGGGATTGACTATCTCACTATTTTAAGCTGAGGTGCTTGCCCTTTAGGAGATTGGCTTGCTCATTCATTCTTTCATTCATTCCCTTTAATAATAGCTACCAAGTTTTGAGCCCCTGCCACTAGGCAGTCTTTTTATGGTGAGATGTCCTCTGGTCCTCTCAACAGCCCTGATAGGGCAGGCAAGCCTGGAGGGACCAGGAAGGGTTTGGATTTCATTCTGTGTGTGCAGTAGCCTGGAAGCTTAAAGCAGGAGTGGGAGAAAAAATCCGAGGTCAAGCTCTCCTCCTCCATGGCCTTGGCCCTGGCCTCGGGCTTTCCCTGCGCTCGGTGTTCTCCTGATCTGCCTGTGTAAGTTCCCTAAATCGTCACGGAGCCACGAGCCCGCATTCTATTCCAGAAGATTAATAGTGGTCAGGAGTGGGATAAGATAGCGGGTTTACGGTGAAGATCTGTGGAGGCTTGAAAATATGTGCGCCTAGAAGCAGATTTTTAAAGCAGTTTCTCTTCAAAACATCTTTTTACACCACCTGATAAGTACCTTGATTCCCATGGCAGTAGCAGCAGTAAAATGGGCAATATCAAGCAGAACTCTCTTGCAACATTTCTTTCCAATCCAAAGTGGAGTTTCATATCGCGTTGGTCATAAATCTACATACTCTTCTCTTCCAGCTGACTATAATTGCAAAGTAGACCTGGCTTCGAGGTTAGTGCACCAACTCCCTGCTCCGGATATCCCGTAAGAACACACAAAATCTATTCCTCAACCAGGTCCTGTGCGCAATCACGGAGAAACACGTGACCTGGTGCTGAAAACCAAATGAGAAGAAAAAGGAGCGGATCTTAAGCAAGGACCTTTGATAGCACAGCTCAGCAAAATGCCCTTTCCTGCTAAGCACCATTGTTTCCTCATGGACAGTATCACAGAGCTGGTGGGAAATGGGAGTCCTCCGAAAGAGAGAAGAATTTCAGGTTCCCATTAGGAATCAAGAAGAAATGTTATGTGTTGCCTTATTTGCCATTTGAGAAAATGTAATCTGGTGTATTTACTCATATGTTAGATAGTAAAATAATAATAAAATATCTTTTCACATATTTAAAGAAAAAAAAAAGCGGGCAGGGTGGAAACACACCATGTGGTGGGGGTGGGGCAGGGAGCATCCCTCCCTCTGGCAATCCCCAAAGCATGGAGGAGGTGTAGATTTCTAGATCAAGGGGAGGGGATTTTCGTTGTCTGAGCCCCAGGAGGTCCTGGCTAACTGAATGGGCTTAGGTGTCTCAGCGAGAGTAGGTGGGACAAGGCTTCAGGGACCCAGGGGCTCCAAGGGTCTGAGGTTTCAGGTGGAGGATAAGGTGGGAGAGACGTGGCTGAGCAGGGCAGAATTGGGGTGGGGGTGCCGCTGGGATTCAGCCCCCCCTGGGCCATGGAGATGACCAGGGGAAGGTCAGAACCCCTGGAAGAGGGTCTTTAAAGTTAATCTCCGGACTCTACTCCCCAGGTAAATCAGCCTTCCCAGGGAAGCCCAAAAAGGTGCATTTCCATCCAGCTAACCAATTGTTTAAAATGTTATAAATTGGTACAATTCCATTTCTAGAACTGACAAAATTATAGAGATGGAGAACAGATTAGCGGTCGGCTGGGGAGAGGGAAAGGGTGGAGGAAGGAGCTGGGTGTGGCAGTAAGATGGCTGTAGGAGGGAGCCTGACCCTGGCTCACCTGTGGCACTGGTGACGCAGATCTAGGCGCGTGATAAAATTGCGAATCGCAAGGACACCCCCACATGTCAGCCCCCGTTTGTGATGCTGTACATCTGTCACGTACAAAGACTGCACCCTTGCGGGAAGCTGGCGGGAGGGCATCCAGGAACTCTCTGTATTATTTTTCACAGCTGCAGGTGAATCTGCAAGTATCTCAAAATAAGGTTTTAAAAAAATGATTCATTTTTAATACAATGGGTAATACAAATTCGGACCGTACCAAAGGAGAAAGTAAACTTCCCTTCAATTCTGATCCCAAATCTTCAGTTTCCATATTGGAGGAAACCCTCTGATCGATTTCTCAGAGATAAGCCATGTGCAAATGTGTACGTGCTCCCCCCGCTCCTCTTTTTAAAAAAACACAAATGGGAGCTACTGCTCTGTACTCTGCTCTCTTTTCCATTGTGTAATGCAGCACGGAGATGACTCCAGATCAGTACAGGGAACTGCCTCCTTCTGGGTGGTTCTATGATATTCCACTGGAGGAGGGACGGTACTTTATTAACCAGCCCCTGCTGACGGACAGGGGAGTAAGGCCAGCCTCTCACAGACAAGGCTGCAGGAAATATTCTTGTACTTAGAGCTTTGTGGTCATGGGCCAGAATTTCTGTATGCTAAATTCTGAGCAGTGACAGTGCGGAGACTGTGCCCTCCAGAGAGCCTGCCTCCCTCACATGCCCGCCGCATCCGCCCTAGGCAATCCCCTCCAGAAAGTGGAAAAGATGGAGAAAGCAAAGTTCTGCCTCTCCCTCGGGCTTGCTTTCCTTCTCCTGAGAAAGATGGGTGCTCTCTGTGTAGTGTGTGGGGGCAGACTGGCCCAGTATTCATTCCAATTCCCCCTTGTCCCTCACCCACACCATCCCAGCCACCCACACACCTCTTGATTCTTTCTCCAAACCTTGTTTCTCTGCCAGAGCAGTGCAACCACCACTGGCCCTCCCCCAGATGGCTGTTCCAACACCTCATTGGGCCCCATTGCTCCCTGGCTTGGGCCCCCATTTCTAGTCCTCACACAGGAGTGTGAGCGATCAATTTCACATGTACCCCCTTCCCCCACCTCTCTTAAAATCTTCCAATAGCCTCTCGTCCTCTTAGAACAAAACCCAAACTCCTTCCCGGGGTTCCTCCAAGCCCTGCACCATTTGGCATCTGCCTCTGTCCAGCAGGGTCTCCCTTAATGATCCCTGGGCTCCTTTACCCCAACCTTGTCGACCTGCCCAGGCTGCCCAGGCTTCAACCCTCCCCAGCCTGCTCCCACCATAGGGCCTTTGCACATGCAACTCCTTCCGCCTTGCCCTTCTTTCAGATAGTCCTGTACCTGACTCCTTTTTGTTAATCAGATATCATGACATAAATCACCCACCTCCAGTGAGACTTCCTTGACCACCCAATCAACACTGGCCCTAACCTAGCCATTCTTTCCCCTTGTTTCAGTGTCTCCATAGCCCTTATAGTAATGTGTAATTATTCTGTTTGTTTCTGGTTTCCTCCAGTTCTAGTGTAAACCCCAAGAGAACAGAAAGTTTGCCTGTGTGGTATGTTCTTAAGATGGTGACACTCCATGAGCAAAAATGGACAAGTTAGCTGGCTGTTCCCATGGATCTCACAAGGCTGGAAACCCCTTCCTCAAGCCAAGGCCCCTGGGATGCTGTTCCTTTCACAGACCATGGAGATCCATTGTCTCTTATGCTTAAGAGAACCCAACCAGATGGACACTACTAGCAATTTGGACTTATTTTCACCTTGCAACTTGCAGCATTGATTGGGCATTCTGATTTTATCCCATAGGCCCGCACTTAGGGCCTGGGTCATGAGATCCCAAGGAAGCTGTAGCAGGGTATAGACAGGCAGCTCTGGCTGCAATACCTGGGGAATGGTAAAGGGTGTGAAATTCCCATTGCTGATGAGTGAGATGGTCTGGGAAGGGACCCTGAACCAGTGGTGAGCAGGTACATCTGCTCCCCATGATACCACCTGTGCCCGATCAGTGATCGGTGAATCAGCACATCTGGGCTCCACGGGATCCTGCAACCTGGCCCTGAACGTGGCCCAGCATAGGTGTGGGCAGGGGGTGAGAGCATGGCCCGAGGACTCGGAGAGCCCAAGATGCAATGGGGGAAAGACTGCCCATCTTTTCTGACGTCTTCAGAAGTCTGGAAACAGTGGGGGAATCCAGAACTTTCGGTAAAAACAACCTGTCCTTTACACGTCTGTGGAGCCTCAGTCTCTTCATCCAGCCCATCTCATAGGGTTGCCTTGAAGATCAGAAGGTGACACGAAAGAAAGTGCTTTGTGCTCCTACCCCCCACCCCGGGCCAGTGGAGAACCCCTTGAGGAGGTGGGAGGTCCTTATGCATTTGGGATGTAAACCTCCAGAGGCCACTGACCTGAACCCTATCCCAAGAGCCCTGCACACAGGGTGGGAGCTGCAGATGTGGCCCTCTCAGATGCTTGTAGACCAGCGCTATGTTTGCCAGGACTCTTGGTCTTGAGGGATAGAAACCTGGCTGGAACCAGCTTCAGACCAAAGGGAAATCAAAAGGTGACTACAAGGGCAGTGGGCAGCCAGGCCCCAGAGACTCAGGAGTCAGGACCCCAGCACCATGAGCCTTCCCCTTTCCTTCCTCCATATCTGTTTCATTCTTTTCTTTCTAGAAAGGCTTGACTCCTTGGCTTCTCAGGGCAGAAAATAGGGCATGGGCAGCTTCCGAGGCTTACATCTTAATCATCCAGGTAGCCAAAGAGCATTTCCCAGGGAAGCCTTCTGATTGGCTCAGCTTGGGTCCTGTGCTTATCTCTGGGCCAATCAAAGGAAACCAGAAAGTCAGGGTCATATTCTAATAAAGCTGCTTCCACCCACATCTAATTAATGGCTCAGGGATGGCACACATGACTACACGGACAGTTCTTTTTCTGTTCCTAGAAATAGGGTAAGGAGCAGCTACCCCATAGATATCCATTAAAGAAGTCAATTTAGACGAAGGGATTATTTTTGTAAAGTTTATAAAATGCATACATTTTCAGTGTAATAAACGCTGGTAATAGAGGGGGGAAATTACCCATAATTCATCAACCCTGAGATAATTGCTGTTTGCATCTTTAACATCTCTCTAGCTATTCCTTCTTAGCCTCCTTTGCTGTTCCCTAAAGTCGGAGGGCTCTGGGACTCATGCTTGTACCTCTTTCTGCCCAGATTCACTCACTCCGTTGAAGAACTCATTGGGCTTGTGACCAGAAGACACCCAAATGTGCATCTTCCCTCTGGATGTCTCCTGGACAACCAACTAGTATATTCAGTGACCATCTCAGCATTTTCATGTGACTGTGCAATAGGTGTCCTGTCCAAACCCCACCCTATCTGAGCTCCTCAGCTACCCCTACTCTTGTTCCTGCTCTGCATATCTGCTGGCCCCCCAACTCCCCGTTTAATGGCAATTCAACCCTTCTGGAAGTTGGGATTTGGGGTCATTGTGACACCTCTCTCTCTTGCTTTCTCTCTCCCCCATCTGATCTGTCTGCAAATCCCAGTGGTTCTGTCTTCAAAATATAATCTTTATCTGGTCCCTTTTCATCTCCTCACCTTACCAACTGGTCAAAACGGCCCCCACCTTTTACCTACATCATTCCAACAGCCTCCTAACCCGCCACCCTGCTGTACCTGGCCCTGTGCCCCCCTGCTCAGCCCTGCTGTGCTTGCACCTGCCCCCACCCCCCACCCCCTGCCTTCCCTCTGTTAAGCCCCGCAGGTCCAGCAATGAGATTGGCAGTAGTTCCTGCCATTGCTTTCTCAAGCCCTCCTGTGGCCTCCTGTCAAATTCAGCATAAAGGTACAGAGTCTCTTTTTGGGTTGATGGAAATGTTCTACAATCAGACAGTAATGACGGCAGTACAAATTGCGAAAATACTAAAAGCCACAAAACCATGCACATTAAAAGGATGAAACTTATAGTATGGGAATTCTATCTCATAAAGTTGCTATCAAAAAAATAAACAGCTGACCTGTTGAGAAACTGCTTTTAAAAGTTGGAGCCAAATCCAAAGCCTGGACAGTGGTTGCACCGTCCAGGTGCAGCTGGCCCGTGTCCCCTCACTGAGCTGTCTCCTCTCTCCTGAACACTCATTCGGCTCTGGCCCCAGGGTCTCCTCCAGTTCCTCAAACTCTGCCTGGAGGTCTTTGCACCTGAACTGCTCTGTTCTTGGATACTCACACAGCCCAGTTCGTCTTCTTCACAAGGCCCTCCTCATTGGAAACCTCAGCCTTCCCCCTACCCGTCTGTACACATTTCCTAAATCTGTCTACTTTTTTCTCACTTTCTTTCCTTTCTGTTTCTTTCCTTCCTTTCTGTTTCTTTCTTTCTTTCCTTCCTTCCTTCCTTCCTTCCTTCCTTCCTTCCTTCCTTCCTTCCTTCCTTCCTTCCTTCCTTCCTTCCTTCCTTCCTTCCTTCTTTCGTTTGCTCATTCATTCCTCTACTTTAGTCTCTATACATGTTATCTGGGCAATGACATCTGAACCATACAATGGGAAGTTCAGGAATTGTTTGAAATGTTACTGTAGATCTCTCAGTATTTGCAGGGACCAGTGCTCCCTGCTGTGACGCTGGAAAAGCCAGGTGAGGTCTCACTGCCACCCTGGGAGTGTCCTTGGGGTGTCCCTGCACGGGGAAATGCATGGGACGGGTCATCAAAACATGAAACAGTCTTGTGTCTGGCTGATTAGATGTTGGGTAACTTTACTTTTCTTGTTCGCATGTTTTGGGGACATTTTCTAAGTGTGTAGTATTTTAATTTAAAAAATACTTTTTATTAAAACATGTGTATTTAGGACCCACTATGTGCTTGAATAGGCAGTTAAAATCCAAGAAGTCAACCAGTGGTCTATTTAATCTGCTTGTCCTTATCCCTGCCAGGGACCCAAGGGAATATCTCTGCTTGTCAAACGTCCTCCCAAGTGCCCAGAAATGTCGCGTTAGTGCCCTACTTCTCCAGCTCCCCCGAAGGCTTTTCAGAGGTGTCGGGGCCACTCCAGAGAGTCCAGTCAGCATCTGCAGCTGGTTCCCACAGTAACACTGGTCCCGGACTTGGGGTGAGAGTCTGGTTTCACCCAGAGACAGGTGGGTCACTGGCTTATGGCACACACTCACCAAGGAGCTGCCTAATATATGAACAGACGAATGAATGAATGAATGAATGAATGAACCCAGGACCTGGGTGGGGCCTGCTGGGATTCCTGCCCTGGGAAATGGTCTGTAAAGTCTCCTGTGTTCTGCTCTCAACTGCTGGTCCCCAGCAGAAATGCGCTTACCCGGGAACAAGACCCCAAGGGTGACATGTTGACATCGGTCAACTGAGCTCCAGTGGTCAGAGGGCTCCCTGAGTTCCCCTCTGGGGTCAGCCCTGGAGCCGGAGAAAGGCCTTTAAAACTCAAGAAGCCGACCCCCTGGCATTCCGTGGGAAGGAGAATGACCTCCAGAGGCTGCAATTCTCTTCATCTCCAGGAAGAGGGTGGCGGTGTCAGGTGGGGCGGGGCTGGGAAGAAAACTCAAATCAGCTGCCATCAGGTCAAGCTCCCCACCTGGGGGAGGCGCGCAGCAATCGCCCTGAACCCATGAAAGCCAGTTCCCCTCGGGGCTGGCTCCAGGGTTTATTAAATACCAGGCATTCTGGACCAGGAAAAGACTAAACAAAATGTGGTTTTCCTCTGTGCACTGATTGCATCTAGGCCGAAGGGCCCGGGGATCATTTCTACACAGGAGGTACTTCCTTGAAGCCCAGCCTGGCTGGCCCCTGGTCCGGCCTCCACATCTTGCCCCTTGGCCCCTAGTCTCAGCTCTTGGTCTGGGGTCTTTGGCTTCCCTGGGGGTCGCCCATCAGTGCCGGGAGCAATAGGGGGTGGGGGTCTAAAGCTTAGGAAGGAGGTGAGAACTGAGTCTTAGCCTTCCATGTTGCTGAGGGATGAGGTGCGGGTGAGTGTGAAGAGAGAGGGCCTGAAGACAAAACACTGGGGAAGCTTTACATTTAAAGAGCAGCAGGCAAGGGGGTGTGGTGCAAAAGAACAGCCAGAGACAGGGTAAGATGGAGTGCTATTTTCTGCTGTGAAATATGCTGACGATATTTGAGTTAAATGTACCTTGCAGACCATGATGTGCATAGTTCTAATTTTAAAATATATACATTTTAAAAATTATTTAGTCAAAGAATAATGATGCATTTCCCTTATTAATGTTTTTTCTTTGCCAAAATCCCAACAAAACTTTAGTGGATGAATAAAGAACGAGAAAGGGTCTGCTAATTCCAAAAAAAAATCCAGCAGAGTGGCTAGTAGGATTCATTCCAGAAATGTAGGAGTGTTTCAATATAGAGAAATCCATTAAATATAATTCACATTAACCAGTTAAAGAAAAAAACTCTGTCATCATCTTGAGGTCAAAAGGAATTTAATAAAATTCAATGTCCATTCTTGACTTTAAAGAAAAGCTTTAATAAAAGAGAAACAATAACTTAATAGATATAAATATTTCTAAATAAAAAGCTCAATGACCACCAAACTCTGGCCTCAAGTGGGCAAAGGGTTTAGTTAGCAATTTACAGAAGAAAAAAATCCCTGTGGTCACCAAACATGACAAGATGCTACCCCCCACCCCCACCCGGACACTCCTTGGAGCACGCTGCAAAGATGGAGAGGAGCCCGCAGCTCAGCCAGAGCTATGCGGGAGCCCAGGACCTCGCCACTGCCTGGCTCCAGCACCCACAGCTTGAGCCAGGTGTTGAGGAAGAGAGAGGGGCCTGCAAGCATGGCCTCACCTCCCGAGGCACAGAGGCTGGCAGGACACGGCCGGGCTCCTCTCCTGCCCTGAGACCGATCAGATCGGTGCCCCAACTCAGAGAGGAGTAAGAGTGAGGTGGGGGCCACACAGGTGAGGAGGGGAGAGTAGGGGGGGGATCCCTTTTCCCAGCTGGAACCATCCTGGAGAGTCTTTCAGACACTTCTTTTGCACCCTCCCCTCATTTTCCACAAGGGCATTTTCTTTTATTTGGATTAATTTTGTTGGAGTAAGAAATGCAAACAGGAAGCTACAGTCATTATGCCTGGCAAGTGTCTGCATCAATTACTGCATGAGGTTTTTTTCCTAATGACTGTTGGCCATCAGAGAGCTGAGAGTGGCAGCAGACAGATGAGCCTCGAGCTAAGAGCTCCTCCCTGCCCTTTTGAAGGGCAGAAGGGCGGGTTCCACCTGGGAGAAGTTTCCTTTGAGCCTGTAGGAAACTCCTGAAAGAAACCATAAAACTTTTCACAATCCATTTTGATAAATGACAATCCTAATTTTTAGACCAACATCCAGAAGGTTCATCTGTCTTGATGAGCATTATTAAAAGCAAGAGTCAAAATTTTCTGCCAACAAAAGCCTGCAGTTACAACCAAAGGTATTTGGGTTACATGAATAAGTAGTAAGACAAATCAAAGATTGCTCGATTGCCAGGATGAAGAGAATTCTATTAAATCCTATATGCTTAGGCAGCTGTTGTTCATCCTATCTCAGATAAATAGACATTTATCAGGTGCTCTGCCCAGAAAATTTCTGCTTATCTTTCAAGAGCCTACTCAAAAGTCACCTCCTCAGTGAAGCCTTCCCTGACTTCCTCAGGGTGCCTCTTCTGTGTTCCCACCACATTTTGATCACATTCATCTCGGCACTCATCAGTCTATGTATCTCTAATAATGAAGTTACCGCATGGAAGCTGTGACCCCTGGAGGTAATGTGAGCACGATACACAATCTGATAGTCACACAACATTTTAAGTCTCCTTTGTTCTCTACTATCGAAAGAACATAAGTGAATGTCATGGGCATTTGTCATTTTTCATTGTCTGGCTCCCATTTCCCCTTCCCTACCACTCCCATTTCCCTTTCCCAACCGCTCCAATTTCCTTTTGAGGTCTTTCTCTTTTCCACTTACAAGAAAGCACTTTGGGCTCAGTGTCCTGTCCCCCCAAACCCCACTCTGCCCCCACCAGGCAAAGAGCAGACGCCTGATGTAAGTCAATCAGACGTTCTCTCCCTGCAAAGACAGGGGCAGAGAGGCTGAAAGGTGATCGGAGCCCCACTCGGAAGCAGCACGTCCTCAGTCAGACAGCCTCCAGCTTCAGGGGGCCCCACTCATTCTCAGTCCCGGCCTCCTGCTTCCTCTCAACTCGGAGAAGCTTCCAACACATTCTTTTTTCCAACAGATTTAGTTTTTTTTTTCTGTCTTTCTTGCTCTCTGTCTGTAGTAGGTTGAATTGTGGCACCACCACTCTCCCCCCAAAAAAAGATGTGTCCAAATTCAATCATCAGGGCTAACCTGTTTCTTGCAAACAAGAATCCTCACTGATGCAAAGTCCCCCCAAATCTCGACTCCCTGCATTCTTCTCAGAAGCTCCTCTCCCCTGTTTCCAATTTTCTGACCCTCACATTCCCTAAGCCTCTCATTTCCTAGTCCCCCAGAGCCCATTTCCTATAGGTAGATTTTACCTCCTCTCCCTTGCCTCTCTCTCTCCCCCCATTACTTTATACAAGGTCTTCACCAGTCTCTTCAAAGCCTCTCTTGGTCTTCCTGTTGGATAAAATTCTTCTCTGCTCTTCTGAGAAATCCCAGCAAAAAGGAACAAGAACCCAAAGCCTTTAGCAGAGACCAAGTCTCCCCAGAGAACAGGGGCAGAGGGAGCGGTGACCTGATGGCAAACACTGAGGTCTCTTTGGCCATTGGGAAATGCCCCCATCTTTACCTGCCACATGGAAAGGCTCCCACTGATTGAGCCCTGCTGTGTGCCCAACTCCGTGTTCACTCCACCTAGCTTCACCCTCTTAATAACCCCACGGGGCAAACTTCCTTATCATCCCCCGTTTGCCAGATGGGAAAACTGAAGCTCCGAGAGGACGACACCTGTCCCAGATCCCCCCAGCCAGGAAGCATTTTGTCCTGGAGTTGAACTTGCAAGTTGAACTTGCCTGTCTTCAGAGCCTTTGCTAACTGCAAATCCCTCTCCACTCTCCTCACCAGCTGGCAAAATTGGAAGATAACGGATGCCATTTTTTTTTTTATCATGGGCAGGCACCGGGAATTGAACCTGGGTCTCTGGCATGGCAGGCAAGAACTCTGCCTGCTGAGCCACCGTGGCCCGCCCCAGATGCCATTTTTTTGCTTCTCTACTGGCCTTCCGTGTTGTGCAGTCAGACGATGATCCAGGAGAAAGGCTTCTCTGAACACATTACTTGCATTTTTGCTCCTTTTGTTGAAGATATTTTTGTAAGGAAGGTGAAGATCAGAGCTTATGTTTACTGAGCACCTATTACATGCCAGGGGCTTCCCTCTACAGCATTGTTTCATTTTATTCCTTCAGTGGTTCTGTGGCATAGGAATTGCTACTATGTGCGCATTGTAGGGACATCATGACATGCCACCAGGATATAGAAAAATTTAAAATACCTACACTCTGACCCATCCACAGATCAATACAATAGATAGATTGGCATATAACGGGTCTCTCTTTTTTCCCAATTGAAAGATTACCATACACATTGCTTTTTAAAGTCGAATGACATGCAACCTATGGCTGCACCCTCAGTCTTTGAAAGGATAGTGTCACAGGTACATTGGTTTTGCTTTCTTTGCTCCTTTGCCAGCCCAGCCTTCATTTCCCACCCTCACCCCCATCCTTTTGTACCTTGATTCTGGACTTCTAGCTTCCAGAGCTGTGAGAGGATAAATTTCTGTTGTTTAAGCCACTAAGTCTGTGGTCCTTGGTTATGGAAGCTCTAGGAAACTGAGATACCCTCCCTTCCGAAGCTTGGCCATAGCAAAGCTTCCAGGCAAGGCACGAGCACCCGGCCAGGCTGCAGTCCCAGCTTACCAAGACCCTGCTTGCAGCACTGGCTTCGAAAGCCATGCACGGGAAACTTCTGGGCTCTGAGCAGGGCCATCCTTACTCTGGCTTCTCAGGAACAGGTGAGTTTTTCTAACAAGAAACAAAACTCTGAGCACAACAAGGTGGGCTGCCAACTGCCCACTGAGGAACCCCAGCCAGCACCCCTCGGCCATCCTAGGCTCGATGGTGCAATTCCACATTCAGAGTGAAGAGGAGAGACCGTGCTCTGGCCGTGCCTGTGTCTCAAGGACTATTTACAGGATGCTGGAGAAGCTGATTAGCAGGCACGCTGTAATTAATCCCCTTCACTGAACTCAGCCGAGCCCTGTCAACCCCTCTCCAGCAGCTGGTGAAGAAATGCGGGACATCTCAGGTGACTGCCTGAAATCCAGCTTCCCCGCCCCTTCTTCTGCCTGCTGCCCCCTCCCCTCAGTCCATGTGGATTAGCTGAGGCTCAGGGAGGTTCAAGGAAGAGCATATAACCCAAGCCAGGTCAAAGATGTCAATCCCCAGACTGAGGAAACACTGGGAAAGAGGTGCTCTCCTTTCACAGGGGCTATAAAACCAGTGAGCCTGGAACTGCTAGCAGCAATTTTTGCCAGCATCTGGGTATAACCACCAGGGAGACAAAAGCAGAACTGGGAGATAGAGAGAGACAAATTCCTGGTCTATTTGAACAACCGGATACAGCAGTGCCTGAAGTCCGCTGCTGGACATTTCAGGCAGTAGAAATATAATTTTTGTTTAAGGCTGTTTGAGTTATGCTTCTGTTAATTTAACTTATAGGCTTGCAGTGAAGATACTGTGCCATACATAAATGCTACCTTTTTCTGAGCACCTGATGTGTACCAAATGTAGTACCGATTTCACACACCTTTTTTTAATACGCAGATAAACTCTACGAATTTTTTTTTCTAGAAATAGCACTTCCTCCCCACCCATGCCCCAATAGAAAATCTACGCTGTTCATAGTTCCCAGAAAAGCCAGCTCATCCTGTGTCCCTAACATAATGAGCCAGACTGCCACTGTTTCACAGATGCTGGCAGAAGACACGAGACTCCCAGGTCAGAGGCAAAAGGCTTTATCCCTCACAGCACAGCAGGCAGCCTGAGCTTCCTGTTCACGTCCAGTCCCCTTGTCCTCCAAGCTCCAGGGGACATCGAGGGGCAGCCCAAGTGGCACACTGCGCACGCAGCTGAGGAACCCCAGCTTAGGAAACTCCAGTCTTTTATAATGGGCTGCTAGTAAACCTGAGCACACTTTACCCTGGCAGGAGGCGGTATCTTTTTTATATGGAACAGCAAACAAATCTGCCCTCTCTTCTGGTAATAGAGACTATCTCTGACTTGCAGAGCTGTTTGCTTACAGGCATCCTTCAAAAGATGGTCTGGAACAAAATCTATCAGGGCTCTACTCTCAAGATGTGCAGGAACCTCTTGACAGGAATGGAGTGAGGAAAGGAGGAGGAGAAATAAAGAAGGCTCCAATAAACGTTCATGTGGATAGTATGAGGGTGAGATGCTAAGAATCTCTAATCTAGTTATTTATGCTCAATTATGGATTCTCTACCCCCACTCAGTTGTGCTGTGCTTGAGAATATTCGGTATCTCTGTCTTGGCTCTTGCCGTAAGTTGGCCAGCTGACACAGCCATCAGGGTGCACTTGATGATAAGTCAGGAAAGAGCCGTTTTTAGTAGCTTCAATAATAAAGAGTTCATGACCTTACTCACCAGGAGCCCAAAAGTGGGGTGGGGGTAGACAGCAGTGGCTCCAGAGCTGGCAGATTCAGGAACTCAATGGCACCATTAAGGACACATTTTTCTGACCTGCCATTTTCCCCACAGAGGCTTCATTCTCAAGCTTGCTCCTCATGGTGGCAAGAGGACTGCCATAGCTCCATACATAATGCCCTCACTCGACACCAATGGAAAGAGAGCATGTCCTTTCCATTAGCCTCTTAAAGAGTGATGAAAAACTCTCCAAAACTCCCCCTCTGCCCACATTTTCTCTCATCTCTCATTGGCCAGAATTTGTCGTATGCTTTTTCCTAAACCAATCACTGGAAAGAAAAATAATTACCTCAACTAGCTTGGACCAATTGGGTTTCACCCTTGGGCATAAAGTTTCCAGTTCAGCTGAATCAAACCCTATAAAGGCTGCTGGGTAGGTGATAAATTTCCAGATTTAGAAAAACAAAGAAAAACAAAAATAGTGAGCCCCATTAAATTTGCGTTCAGATAAACAACAAATACAAGGATGTCCTACGCAATATTTGGGATATACTTATACTAAAATGTATAAGTTATTTATCTGAAATTCAGCTTTAACTGTCCTCTATTTTATTGGGCAGCCCTAATGGGTGATCAATGCTCTCTGCCACAGTTGGGTCATTTCCCAACCCCTGTCAATTGCCAAGACCCTCACTAGTTCCTGTCTAATAGGAAGGAATTCTGAGACAGAATTCTGCCCTCCCCGCACCTCTCACCCCAGCGCCCATCTCATCATAAATGATACTACAATTCATCATTGTTCAAGCTGCAAAACTGGGGGTCATCTGCCTTCTTTTCCCCTCACTACCGCCCACTAATTCAATCTGTCATGTAGTTCTCTGCTCTAGTTCAAAAATACATCCTGAATCCCTTCTCTCCTTGTCTACCACCATCACCCTAAACTCGGGTTCTCAGCCAGGGCTGGCTGTGTCCCCCCAGGGGACACTGACAATGTCTGGAGTCATTTCGGGTTGTTACCACATGGTGGGAGCAGGGGTGGGGGCTACTGTGACCCCGGGGGTAGAGGCCAAGGCTGCGGCCAGACATCCCACAGTGCACAGGCAGAACCGCCCCCCCCCATCCTGGACAGAGAATGGTCTGGCCCCAAATATCAACAGTGCTGAGGTTGAGAAACCCTGCCTCCAGCCAAGCCCCCTCCACCCTTGCCTGCACCACAGCCAGGCACCGTCTCACAGCTTCCAGCTGCTGAGAATGTCAGCCCAAAGTTGTCACTCCCCCTGGCTGAAATATCTCTACGCTCACTGTCCTTAGAATAAAACCCAGCTTCTCCCAGGGCCTCCAAGCTGCCCTGTCTCCTGGGTGGCCTCCCAGCAACTGGGGAGGATCTGATTGAGACTCTGAAAACATCCCCCTTGCAGAGGAGAAGCGTCGGATTTTTGTGACCAGCAGAGGGGGCCACGTGAACGCCGAACGCCCCTGGCTGGGTCCCACACGAATTGGGACTCTTCATCTCTCAGCTACCTGGAAAATACTTAATCCAGGAGTTTAGGAGATGGGTGACATTTATCTGGCAACTCTTTATTCTTTTTTGCATTTGGGATTTGAATCCTCTTCTTGGGCTAGAGCTTCCTTGCTCTGAATCGGTGGGTCTCAGCTCCGGCTGCAGGAAGTCTGGCTAGGAAAGTTTTCCCCCAAAAATCAACAACAAAAAAGCCAACGCCCCGAGCCCCTCTCCCAGAAATTCTGGTTCAGATGGGTGGGGCTGAGCCCAGGCAGCACACTTTTCAATCCCACCTCTTACCCCTCCACCGTGTGAGTCTAACGTGCTGCCAGGGTTGAAAACTGCTAAATAAAGTTGCTTTCGAGAAGAAAATGGTGGTTGATTTTTTTTTTTTTTTTTTGGAAAGGGAGTGAATGCTTTTCTTTGCCTGGGGCAACTGCCTTCATTTCAAGCTTAGAGAAGGACAATTTTCAGCAAAGTACAAAAAGAACTGCGGCTAGGGCTCAAGGGTCACGGGTTGCTAGAGTTGACATGAGAGTTGTCGCTACCTGAGCCACGGGGCCACCGTGCCGCGTTTCCCTGCTCTTGAGCAGACCCAGCCCTGGGAGCTCCATGTCGGGGCCAAACGGGCCCAGGGCTGCTGGAGCAGCAGCAGCATTGGCGGGCAGGCTGGGGTGCTACCTTCCACCCGAGCTTGCCTCAGCCTCCCTCCTCCGAAGCGTCACGTGGCTCTGTCCCTCGCGAAGTCTGATGACATGCACAGACTGCTTGCGAACGTGTTTCCGAATAATAATCTCTTCAACAAAAGGAATAATTTAAAGTTTATGCAAGGTGATAGAAACCCCAAATGACTCAAAAGGTATTTTGGGAGCGGTTCCCCCGCTGGTCAGGATGAGTAATCCTTCTGGGAGCTTATAAGCAATTTAATGAGAAAACTGTCTCCAGAGAGAAAGTCCAAAATCAGGAAAGATTTAGGTAGGAGGGTTGGGTTTAGACACCCCTTTTTGGAAGGTGTTTACAGGTAGGCGCTCCCTTCTCCTGGTATGGAGAGAGCCAACCTATAGCCAGAACATTTCAACAACAGGTGGCCTTCAAGGACAACTGTGGCCCACTGAGGGCTGTGTTCAAGGGGCGGGAGCACTCTACCTGACGCTCTTTTACCTGTGCCCTGAAGAAGGCAGAATCCTTGCCTTGCAGCTGGGAAATGTGGACTCATCCCTCTGTCGCATGTAATATCCTTGCGTCAGTAATAGATCAACTCATTCTCTCTCCTTGGCGGAGAAGACAAAGCTAGAGATTTCACAATCCTGTTCTCCTACCTGCCCCCCACTTCCCCCTTTCTCCTTAAGGTGACTTGCCTTTTTAATCTTCTTTGAAAAGGAGAGTTTGTGTCCCCCAGCATTGCCTAGCTACTTCAAAAAGCCAGGGGGTAATCCGAAACTCCGGGCACGTGGGTGTGCAAAAGAAAGGCCCTGCCATTTGTTTATTTATTTATTTATTTCTACAAGGCAAAACAGCAGATCAAACATCAGACCTGGCAGCATTTTGAAACTGTTACTTTGGAAGAGACCCAGTTTCCCTCTTTTCAAATTCTCACTTCTTTTACTCATATGCAGGGAATTCTGTTCCATCCAGAGATGTTTTTTTCTTTCTACTGCCACAAGCAGAATGAAGCCTGTCCTGACAATGCCAAGAAGAGAGATGAACAATGAATGGGTAATAAAGACAGCTGGTGGTTGAGTAAATGCCTCTCTGGGAGGACCCTAGCCTCGGTATGGGGCCTGGGGGCCCACCTGGTCTCCGACCTTTGTTTGTTGCTTTTTTGGCGAATGTCACTTTCCCTCAGGGGTCTCTGTTCCCTCATGTGGGGTGGCCGGGGTGTGAGGGGGAAGAGAGCAGTGCCTCCCCCAGAGGCGGGGGAGGCCTGGTCTGTAGAGCTCTCCATAAATACCAGTGGCTATTAAGTAATAAATCTGGAAATAACAATATAAATCAATCACAAATTTTATCCTGAGTCTCCAAGTAGTAAAAATTGGTTCCAATATACTTTAACCCACATCAGAAGTCAAGTTCAAAATGAGTATTGTGGTGAAGCTACGAATTACATTTTTACAGATTGGTCTATAATTATAGGCTTAATTAATTACACAACAGATTTGTTCTTGAGAAGGTATATAAACTGTGTCCCATTTTGCACTGGAGAGGTGGCCAATTGGAAGGAAACTATTGTTCTAGTAGATCTTCAGCAGTCATTGGGAATTGCAAATATTAGGTTTTACTATAAAGGAGACCCACCTGCTCTGTTAGCTGGAAATTCTGCGTGTGCTGTTCAACAAGAAAATACGAAAGGAGCGCATGCTTTTTTGGGGGGTGGGGGGTGGCAGAGAGTGGGGAGTTAACTAAAACAGAAGAGAATGTGTATAAAAGTACAAGTTTCTATCTTAACTTTCCCTTTTCTGGTTAAAAATATTTGATAAAACTCTGTGCAAATTTTCTCCCACACCTTCCTTTCTGACATGTGTACAAATACACCTACATTTATGTAGATATATTCTTTACAGCAATGACACTGTACGTTCTGTGCTGTAATGTACTTTCTTCATTGAACAATATTTTTCTGGCAGTTCACCATCCATTCTTGTTCCTGGTTTCCACGCATTCAGTACAGAGCATTTGAGGTGATATGGAATGATAGCTTTGCTTTACAGCTTGCAGGTTTTAGGTCTCATAAATTGTTGAACCAACTCCAGCAACACAAGGCTACTGTCTCAGAGGAAGGTTTGCCTCATCCCCATTGCCCAACCGCCCCCAGGGACATCCCCTGTTAGTTCTGTGTGTGGGTTTCTCTGTGCACACGCAGGCACACAGACGCACATCTCCAGCTTTGGTTTGTTTTTAGACAAACATGGGCTCACACTATATATGCTACTGTGGACTGTGTGCCAAGAACAAGAAGAAAACGCAGCACAAGTGGGAACGGTTTTGTCTGTCTGCGCCTTGCACAAAGATAACTCCTTTTTTTTGAAACTTCTGAAGTGAGATTCTCTCACATTGTGAGACTGACTTTATCTCCAGGTAGGAGCAAGATTCCTGCCCCTTCGCTGCTCGTGGTCTTTGGAGTTCCAAGTTGGAGTGATTTGAAGCTCTTCCTCAGGAGGGTGGTTTTCTGTCTTTCTGCTGAGATGGCAGCAGCACTCTCTAACCCCTTTCCAGGCAGTCTTGGGCCTCCTTCCCATCCCCGGGAATGAGGCTCTCCCTGGAAAGTGATGGTGGAGACAGGATGATGGAATCAATCCCAGTTTAAAATGGAAAGTTCTCCTAAATGAGCATCAGCGGGTGAATGGATAAATAAAATGTGGTCCATCCATACAATGGAATATAACTCAGCTGTAAAAAGGAATGAAGCACTGATAGAATATCCTGCTACAACATCGATGAAGTTCGAACGCATGCCAAGTGATTGGCGCTGGTCATAAAAAACACGATTGTGTGTGCTTCCTTTGACATGAAATGTCCTGAAGACGGAAAGCAGAATGCGGGTGGCACTGGGAATAGGGAATGACTGCTTAATGGGTACAGGGTTTTCTTTGGGGGTGATGAAAATGCTTTGGAACTAGATAGGGGTGGTGGTTGCACAACACTGTGACCATATGAAATGCCACTGAGCTGTGTACTTTAGAATGGTTAATTTTACATTCTGTGAATTTCACCTTAACTTAAAGACAAACCAGAAAGTCCCACATCCAGGGAAGGCCTCTCAGTACCGGGCAAATAGGATTGTTGGCCATCCTGGGTGGAGAGCAGCCCCCCCATCCCTTCCGGGGAGCTCGGTTAATGCTGAACGGTTAAGTCAGCCACTGGAAGGCATCTCCCAGGAAGCAGACAAGGGAGGCAGTGGCCTCTGCTGAAGGCTTGTTGGCTCATTGGGACTGGCTGGGGACTCCTGAAAGTTGGATCCAAATAGCAGGTGGCGGATTTATCCTTGAAGCTCCATGTACTCACAAGAGGGCCAGTCATGTTTGTTGACTGGCATTTTGCTGGTGATTGAAGTGGCAAGCCAAGACCCTGCGTGCCGAGTGTGGCATTTTGGCCTCAGCTGTGAACTGCTGGAGAAGCAGAGTGAGCCCCGGAGCCCCCTTCCCTAGAACGGACCTTCAAACTCTGGGCGTGACAAGAGCTTCTTAAAGGCAGAGATCCTGGACCCTCAGTTAGAGACCTGGCTTCTCCCCAGAGGAATACACCCAGAATCTGGGAAAAGATAGGGCAGCACGCAAGCAGGCTCCGACTCGATCGGGTTTTGCCCTCCCCTGAGGCACACGTGGATGCTGCGGTGATCCGCCCCCTTCACCCCCTCCCATGGCCAGACGCCAGCAGAGCTGGGCGGTTGGGAGACTGTTGCCACCGTGTTACAGTCTACAAAGAGGGCCAAAGAGGTGTCCAGAGCCTGGCCGCCCGCACGTGGTGCTGCCACGCAGCCCTGGGCCCCTGACTCAGCCTTTGTCATGTGTGCCCGAAGGAAGACGTGGACAATCTCCCAACCCTGCTGTGTTTGATTATGTTTAATGACAATTTCCCTCCACCCCCTTAAAAATTGATGCATAGATTTCGTCAGATGGGTTATTTTATTTTTCTGTCTGTAATCAGAGGAAAAAAACTCCCTGGGTCAAATCATACAGATTGTACTTGACACCCACATTCTTTAAAAATACTTTTTAAATAGTTGTGAAGCCAGAATTTAAAAGCAGGGAGATGTAGCTTTACTGGGACCAGGAGGTCTGATTCTGACAATCAGCCAGAGCTGAGAGGCAAATGTTTCCTGGAAACCCGGGCATGGATTCTCCAGTTTGCCACAGTCCCCACCACTCTCTATTTTATACATGGCTCCGGTGAGCATTGGCATCTACTACTTCTGCCCTACACAATTAGTGGTAAGCCTGAATTTCCTTTCTTCTCTTAGATGTTTGGGGGTGAAATAGCTACACCTTTTGACTATATAAAAGTCATTTACATGGCTAGACATGACTGCTAGATATTTATCCAATATGTTTCCCTTCCTTCCTCCCTCCTTCCCTCTCTCGCTCCTTCCTTTCCCTTCTCTTTCTTTCCCTTCTCTTCCTTCCTAACAGAACTCAGCTTGTATTCTGAGTGATAATGTGTCCAGCTAAATAACTATTTCTAGACTTTCTACAAGTAGACGTGGCCCATGAAATACAATGGAAAGTCATTGCATAGGACTGCTTTGTATGCTTCTTAAAGGCAGATTGACTCAGCTGAGAAGTGTGCCCTTTTTCTCAGACCATACTCCTTTCTTCTTTCTTCTGCCTACAATAGGTCATGATGGATGGAGCTCCAGCAGCCATTTTGGACCATGAGGACATCTGAGACTGGAAATCTCATGCTGAGAATGAAGCACAGAAAAATAGAAGGAGCCTGGGTACCCAATAACCATGTGCCACTTGCCAGTCCAGGGCTGCTCTCCTCTAGACATCCTTTACCCAAAAAGGAAATAGCTACTTCCTTGCTTAAGTCACTTATTTGAGCTCTCTGTTATAGGTAACCAAACATAATTCTAATGATATACCTCTTTACCTTGATTTCCTTTCCTCATGGAAGTAATATTCCAGTACACTTTCAGATCTTCATTTGGTCTCCAGTTTTGTAGTATGGACTGAGTCATCTAAAATTCCATTTACAAGACTGTGTCTGGGAACTAGCCATTCTTGGAGTTCCACGGTTTCCATATACATCCCAAGGTGACCATTCCATCAAGCAATCCCCTAAGGGAGGGAGAGAGGACAGAGAAGACTAGAACTAAAATATACTCTTTCTTAAGAGCCCTACATTGTGTTGGGTTCTAGTATTTTTAGGACAGGAGCTCTACAACCTACCTCACAGGAACTCAGAACAGGTTCTAGAACATTGTTCTTAGTTAGGCTTAAGCAACCCAAATACTCACTAAGCATTGGATTTTTCATTTGGGGCCCCAGACATGTTTCCTTTAAGATCTTGGAATATTTAGCTGCAAGACTTAAAGACACTTTTCCTTAGTCTTTAAAGCAGCACTGTCCAGTACAACTTTCTGTGATGACAAGATGATAGCTTCCAGTCATGGGTGGTTATGAAGCATGTGAAATGCAGCTAGTGTGATTGAAGAACCAAATTTTAAATTTTATTTAATTTTAGTTCATGTAAATTTAAATAGTCACATGCATCTAATAGCAATTGCATCAGGTGGCTTGGCTCTAGCATTTACTCTATAGATGACTAGAATTTCCCCCTTTAGAGTTCTAGAGGGGTGAAATCAGTTGCCCCTCATCTTGAAATCTCCATTTCTCCTAGATCTAAATTTTGCCTCAATCCTTCAAGTTGCATCAGGTTTTAAAATCCCAGCTCCCCACTTACCAGTGGTGTCATTTGGGGCCATTTCCTTCTCCCCTTGAGCCTTGATTCCATCCATCCACAAGCTGTCAGGGCTGGTCTGAGAATTACATCAAATGACATGTCCTGTATTAATGGGACTTGGCAAGTAATAGTTGCGCAGTGAACAGTAGCACCCTCCCTTCCCTGATTTAGAGTTATTCACATGCATGGCTTATCTCTCCTTCCAGTTTATCAGCTCCTGGAGGGCAGGGTTCCAAGCCACTTAGAACCTGGCCCATGCTCAGAGCTGTAGGGAATTCAGAAGTCCATGACTCAACTAGTGGTGAATAGAACCAGTCACCCAAGTGCTGGTGTGCTCTTCAACTACATGAGCCCACAGCTTGGCTGGGTCCTGGGGAGGCAGCCAAGGTTATCTGTTAGCCAGTTCTCAGATGTAGGAGTAGTTTCTCTAACCAGAGGCCCTAATACAGGCTCTAGGTAGTTCAAAAGGAGGCTGTGATGTTTTTGTTATTTTTTTAACACAACAGATCTTCTGAGTCAACACTCTCTGACTTTGAGAGACAGGGTTCCAAGGTTTTGGAGTCAAGCCTTTGCTCCTGGGGCCATGATTTCTTCCAAAGGAGACATGTGGATCTTGTCCCTCTCATGGAAAGACCAATAGATGACTGGGACGTGGATTCCACAAGGAATGATGTTTCACACCAAAAAGACACTAGTTAATGTGTACCTGGAGCCCCATGATGAAAAAAGTACATCATGACATTTTTCAAAACAACCTTACAAAATAGGTCCTATTATTATGTCCATTTTACAGATGAAGAAACTGAGGGTCACAGAGGTTAAGTAACTTCCTTAAGATCATACAGCTAAGCAAGTGGCAAAGTCAGGATTCAAACCCGGGATCCCAAACCTCCCGGTACAATCAGGGTCCCACAGATGCTCCATACCTTGGAATGCCTTCAGAAAAGGGGAGGGGGGTAATATTTCTTTCAAGTAGGCTGTATTCTGAGAATAGGGTTGCCAGATAAACCGCAGGACACCCAGTTAAATTTGAATTTCAGGTAGACAATGAATGATTTTTTTCGTATGTGTGTATTCCATGCAATATTGGGGGTATACTTATCCTAAAAAATTATTCCTTGTACATGTGAAGTCCAAACTTAGCTAGTATTTTATCTGCTGTATCTAGCAACCCTCGCTGGGCAAGCCTGACCCCCCCATAGCAGCTGGATTTCTCCTGTGTGTGCCGGGTAGAGGCCGTTTTCAGTGCTGATCTCTGTCAAATCTTAAGAAAAATAAAACAAGGTGTCCGGGTAACTAGGAAATACACGGGCGCTTATTAGTTTCTTAATTGAACACACAAGGCCCATTGCTCCAACAGCTCTCTCTTGTACTTTGCTGCCACAATTTACAGGAATGCTGGAGGGGACGTTGGGGCGAGACCCTGTACCTCTTACTGGCTGCCAGGATTTGGGGCTACCAGCTCTTCTTGTCAGTCTTTGGCTTAATCATTTAGCAGTTGTAAAGGACTCATTAAAAATACTGAGGTTTATTGGAAACACCTCCCGCCCATTCGGAGGCTGGCCAAACCGGGAGCCCTTGTACCCACTTGTCCTTCATAAGCCTCAAACAAAACTGCTGACTTTAATGACAGCCGTGTGGTTTGGAAAAAGGTGGGTGGGGGTGGGGGCAGATAGTGGGAAGAGGGGGCTGCAGGGGCCAGATCCTTCGTGCTGAGCCCTTCCCCAGACCCCCTACTTAGTGGGATTCAGGCTCAGCGCAGGGAGGCTCACCCGCCCTCTTGGGACCCCTGAGCGTTCTGCCTCTCTCTCTACCTCTGGCAAGCACAGTGGGCTTGGCCGTTTCCTATTTCAATTTTTTATTCTTTTTTTGGGGGGGTCTACCTTGTTTCGATAATCTAACAATTTAAATGAATTATCAAAGCAAAGGAGAAAATCCTCCAGCTAATCCTGTTTTCATTTCCCCACTGTCTTTCCAGTCTACACTCGCGGGTTCATTCCCCCAGCTGTTCCCATGTTAGTTCATGGAGGCACTGGTCACACTTTCTTTTACTCCATTACTCAGGCAACGCAAGTTTCTCGAGCCCTTTCCAGGCACTGGGGACACGGTGGGGACACACGGCAGGGGACAGACAGGCCCCTTCACTAGCTTCCTGCCCTCAGCTTTCCCTGCCAAGACCCCTGTTGTTGGACAAAGATATTGCTCCTTACATTTTGCCTTAAATTTTAGGCATCTTCAATCCAATCCTGTCCTGAGACCACCACCACTACCCCCTCCACCATTTAAATCTTTATTATTATCATCATCATTGTGACTTGACATCCCTTTAGGCTGACTCCCAAAGCTGGAGCTGCTGGGTTGGAAGATGAGACCATGGGTAGAAACGTGGCTCCATCTCACTGTGCATCTGCCTCTCCCTGCTCTCCCGACGGCCAGCATCGCCCGGCGCCGACTGCTTTCAGCTCAGCAACCAGGGGATGCTGTTGAAACCTAAATTGGAGTCTCTCACTCTCTGCTGGAACTCCTGCAATGGATTCCTTCCTGCTCTAGGTGAAAATCGAAGTCTGTAATGACTGTACTAACTTAATAAGCCCTAGAGTTGGGCTTCCCAACATCGGTACCACTGACATCGGAACCGGATGATTGTCTCTTGAGGGCTTGGGGGGCGTTCTGTGCATTATGGGAGGTCCGGCAGCATCCGTGGCCCCCACATGTTAGGGGCCTCCACCTGCAGTTGTGACAACCCAAAATGCCTCTGGACATTGCCAGATGTCCTCTGGGGACCACAGGCGGCTGGCCTGAGAACCCCTGATGAGTTCCCTCCTCCTCTCTCCCAGTGCTCTGGCCACACCCACCTCCTGGCAGTTCTTGAGCTCAGCAGGCCCACTCTCACCTCTGCACCTTTGGGATGGTAGCTGTCCCTCTGCCTGCCTGCCGCATCTTTCCCCCCAGAACACCTGTGGGCCTAACCCCTCACGTCCTCACGGCTTTACTCAGATGTCCCCTTCTCAGTGAGGCCTGCCCAGGACAATCCTACATGCAATAACCACCCCGCCCCCACC
>PVIY010035456.1:0-26278 GCA_004026745.1 Myrmecophaga tridactyla
CACTCAAATGGGTAGAGACATGTCATCCCCTAATCCAATTTAACAACCACTCTTGACTAAATCACATCACCCAGGGAGATGATCTCATTACAGTTTCAAACATACAGTATTGAATAGAGATTATTCTACCTTTATGAAATGGGACTTATATTTAAACATGGCTTTTCTTAGGGGGCATACTTCCTTTCAAACCAGCACAATGAGTGATGTGAGGAGAAGGGATGACTGTGTACAAACTCAAGTATTTGCTATGGCCACCAGGCACTTAAATTTGATGTTCACTTTCTCTTCTTTTATTCTGTGAACTTTCTTTGCTTCAGAACACATAGGGAGCAAGCTCATTAAGTTTGAGTTAACACCTATAAAAAATGAGGTAAGCTCTATTTTTAGAGAAAGCTTGTTCTCCATGTTGGAAGTAGTCATAGAAACAGCCAAGCACAAATGGGGACCATAAGGCGAATATGGCATCAGTGAGCAGTGGGCATGTTGGGTTCTCTGGGCACATATGGATATTTTGAAACCAAAATTCCAAAACAAAAAAAAAAAAATTAAGGGAGTTTCAATTCTGTGCTTTTTTTTTCTTTTGGATTGTGGTAGTTAGTTTTTTTCCCCATAAAGCATATTTTCATACATAGCCGCCAGCGTTTTTGCACAGGTAAAGGCAGCATCAGGACATTTAAATGCAGTGAGGAGGTATCTTCTCAGGTTCTGGACTAGAGCCAGTAAAGTTGGGTCATTCTTGAAAGGTAACTGTGGCTATTCTTGACCTGAGGGTGACATAAGGAGTCAGGGTGTATGCAAAAAGGTCGCTGGACTATCTTCTCAGCCCTTGAGTAGGATAATAATAACAATAGTAATTGCTCCCATTTATTGAGTTCTAACTATGGAACATGCAATTAAAATTATTTATCTTGTTTCATATTCATAATATCCTTATAAGGTAAGGATTTTATCCACATGTTACAGTTAAGAAAACTGCAGCTTAGAGAATTCAAGCAATACACCCAATGCCATTGTCACTCAGTGCAGCAAAGCTAAGATGTGACACACAGTTCAGAGGCATTTGGCTCAGAATTCCTGTTCTTTATTCTGCACCAACAGGGGAGACCCATAAAGCCTGTCTTTCTGAAAAGGGGGTGGGGTGGGACCCATATGGACAAAGGTACTGTTTGCCTCCTTGTTCTCTAACATAGCTGATGCTAGGGATACACTATTCATGGGACATTCTATATTTGTTATTCCTTTTGTTGCCAACTCCTCACATCTTAACACCTCCTGCCCTCCTTAATGGGCTACCGTGCAACCATCAAGAAATACGATCTTGTAGAGAATTGTGGGAGGTACACAAGCTGTTCTGTCTTCTCAGTAGGAAGGAGGGCACCAGGCCCTGTGACGATTAAAATGATAAATTAAAGACTGATAAAAAGAACCAGGGGAGCTAGGGAGAGGAGACTGGTAAATAAGCAGGAACACACTGTTGTGATCCCAGAATGCAATTAAACATGAACAGCTCCTTTGGAACTGACATGTGGACCAAAATTCTACATAATAGAGAGCCAGCTTCATATTAGAGTTCTGGATACAGATTACTGCACCTAATCTGCAATCCACCTGATAAAATGTGACTCCACATTATCATTTTGACTACTTAAACTGTTTGGAATACTCATTCTGGCTACCCTTAATAGATTCTCTTTCCGAATCCAAAACCAAATTCGTGAAGTGGAAAGAAAGTGCCCCAAAATTTATATCCATAAATTGTTATATTATGTAAAAACTAGGTCTCTGAGGTTTTCAAGTTGTCTAATCGAATTATATTACTCAAGGAAGTTTAACATTTGCTCATATACAGCTGACTAACACAGTTAATACAGGATGCTAGGTAAGAGACATTTCCTCTTTATAGATCCATTTATGATAAACTAAAACTTCAGAACCAATTCGGTCTGGTTGACATTTGTGTTCTATGAATTTTTCAAGGGTTAGAAACACTGAGCCTCACAAGTATCTCAAAATGACAGCCTCACCCTCACTTGAACCACCTTGCCATTCTGCAGTAAAATCTCCATCATCTTGAATTTAAAAAACATGTTGAGCATAGACTAAATATACAACAGTTGTACGCACTCAGCAATTTTATGACTTTTTTTATGCCTTTGTGGAATCATCCAGGAATCAACTTATCTTCAGGCTTCAAAGAATCCTAATTCAGAAGTACCCCAAATGTTTGGGACTATTTTAAGATTATTTTTCTTCTGAAAGTTTAAACATATATGAAAATGAACACTTTCTCAATAATTTTACATAGTTTTAATGTCCAAATTATATAAGCATTTCATGCTTAAATGCATTTTTACTGCAATAATCATTCTATTTTTGAAAACCTGCCTTCTTGACCATGCTTACTTTCCATCTCTCTCTCCCATACACTGTGTTTAGGTGTGGTGAGGCAATGTTAGATGTAGAATGACCTGAATTTTCTGTTGATTCCCAGTATGAAAGTAGAGATATGTTTTTGTCTTGTTCTAAAAGGAAATTAAATAAAACAGTTGGCTAAGCTGAAACCTTAGGTGTGGTAGAAATATGATTAGGAAGGATGGTGGTTTTATAACACTAGAACGGTTATTCTGTCTTATGTTTTCAGACATGATCAGCAAACCATTCTTCATTTGTCTGGTAGCATCATTCCTTTCCAAAATCTCTCTTGACCGATGTTGACAGGCTCATCATTCTCTCTGGACCACAAGAATGCCTCCTATAACTTTTACACAAGTTACTACTAGTGTTTTGTGCCTCCTTTTTCAATTTTTTGGCAGGCATTCTCTGTAACAGGGTCTAACAGAGGTTAGCCACCATATAATCAGTAGGCTCATTCAGCTAATTGATCCAGCTTGGAAAATCTTAATGCTTTAGATTCTGCAGGACAAATTCATTTCCCTTTACCACATCATTTTTTTTTTTTTATGTTCTTGGAGCCAAGTTACTTAGACCAAGGGATATCTACGTCCTTGCTCCTTTTCCCCCTTTTCCTCCTCTCCTTCTTCCTTCTCTTTTTCCATGAATTGTGATTAATTTTCATACAGTGACTGCCAACCACGTATTATTTTGTGTTGTAGGGTGAACTGGTTAGATTTTTTCCTGTCTAAAATATTTTCTGAAACTCTGTTATTAGAATTATGTAGATAGGCAAAAAAAAAAACAACAGTGTTTATCTTAGATGAAACTTACAATTATGTAGGGACTTATTTTTTTGTAGATGGGACTATTTGGACATGTGTTGAAGTGTTAAAATGAAGAAGATGTCAACAAAATAGCAGTAGGTGAATTGTACCTGGCGAATTACCTGATGTTCATGTTTCTTGGAAGTGGGACCGTCAAAGATTTCCTTTGTAACCACCCTTTCTATATACAGCAGGCATTAATACATGCCAGATGACAGACTGATCAGAAAGAGGGAGAGATATTCAAATGTTTTGCAGAGTGACAGCTGAGTCCAGATTACAAACCTTGCCCTAACCTTAGAATGCTGTTTAGATCGAGTTTAGCTTTCAGAGTCAGGTCTGGTTAATTGCCAGGGTAGCAAAGAATCACATGCACAATATAAAAAAGAGTCAAAATGCATTAGTAGTTGAAGATTGAATTTCACATTGCAGAGATACAATAATTTGTGATTAAGCTCATATTTATGCCAGGAAATGGCTTAAATGGATGGCTAGGAGAAAAGATGTCAGCCGTATCGTCACACCTCTCATCTGTTCAGAATACAGAACTATATTCTAAAATATCAACACTGGGGTCTTTTGTTCACAACAAGATGAATTCAAACTTCACAGAATTTTGCAGCAGTTCATATCATGATAGGTTTGCATCTCAAAACTTTTGTCTTACTGGATATTTAATAAAGCAAAACACTGGATCTCAAAAAAAAAAAATAGCAATATAGGCATTAGAAGTGTCCCAAGGAGCATGACAGCCTGTCCGTGTCTGAAATCAAGTGAAAGAAGTCTTAGCTTTATTTTTTGTCCAAATGCCACCACAGTTTCCTGCTGGTATTTCCAGCCCTAAATAGTCAAGATTTTCAGAATAGGTGGTGAGAAGGATGAAGAAAGGTAGGAGAAATATTTATTTATTTAATGGAATTTTTGTTTAGTTATGAAAGTAATAGTTATTTTGATGTATTTAGTGCATACAGAATTAACTAATTAATTACCATTAATGGTTAAACATGCACACATAGGTGGAAATAGTTATTTAAATATATTACACAAAGATTTTTAAAGAATTGTATTAAGTATATTTCAGTGTTTCACAACCAAAATTGTTTATATAAATTATATATATGAGTCCCTTTTAAACTTATATTGGGCAGTATATTAATATTTTATGAAAGCATGATCCTTAATAAATCACATCACTCAGACACTCTGTAACGTCTTTAATATTCTTCTTTATTAAAATTGCTCGATCTCATTTAATGCTCTTTTGTTGGACATTCTGGTCTTTTTTTCCCTAATATCACCCAAATAGGCAATGATCATATTTTTACAAAATGTTGTGAATATCACTAATGAAAAATGTTAATAATAGAGGAAAGTATTTGGATGTGTGTGTGTGTTGGGGGGGGATTTTGTGTTTTCTGCATGATTTCCTGTAAAACCTCAAACTGCTGTAATAAAAAAAAAGTGAACATGACCCTTATTTCAATGGGATAAACTTCTTGAGCCATACTTCATAGCTGATGTGAGTTTTTTATTTGGAAAATCACCTTCCAAAATTTGTGAAAGAATTTACTTCCCACAAGCACAATTTTCTTCTACCCTTCATTTTAAACAATATCTTCAAGAAAGTATAATCTAGTTTCACTTGAGATTTGAAAAAGTCCACATATTTCAATGTGCAGTCATTTGGTTTCTAGTAAAATTAAGCACTTTTTGTTGTTTGCATTTATTTATTTTTAAAGTTTTTTTAATTGTGAAATATAGCATATATACAAAGCAATAATTTTCAAAGTACACTTCAACAAGTAGTTAGAGAATAAATTTCAGAGTTTGTTATGAGCTGCCATTCCATTATTTCAGGTTTTTCCTTCTAGCTGCTCCAAAACACTGGAGGCTAAAAGGAATTTTAATATAGTGATTCAGCAGTCATACTCTTGTTATATCCTGTCTTCTCAGATGTAATTCCTCCTTCTCCTTTAATCCTTCTCCTAATCTATAGGAATCTTTAGACAATGCCTGTTCTGAATTTTTCATGTTGAGAAGGAGTGTCAACACTAAAGGATAGAGGAATGTAATTAATTGATAATCTTGAAGAGGCTTGTCCTTCTGGGTTTCAGGATATATCTGTCCTAGGAACCCTTAGTCTGAAGTTGTAACTGTCTTTCTAGATTCGGAGACATTGAGCTATTTGTCTATCAGTTGGTATTTCCCTGGAATGTTATTAACTCTGAATTTATTTTTGATTATTTATATCAATATTTTTCTTATGATATATAAGAACCTTTATATAGTAAGGGCATTTAACTATTTTCAAACATATATGTTGAAAGTATTTTCTCGATCATTTTATTGCTTTTAAAATTTTACTCATGGTAGATATCATCGCAAAATGTTTCTTTTTTTCTTATTAAATATGTCACTTGTTTTCTTTTAAGCCTACCATCTTTAAGGTTTCAAAAGATGGGGTAGGGTATGTAGAAACTAATTTTCGTCATATTTTAATAGTTATACATATCACAATGAGATAAATTATTGTCAAGAGATCACCACTTTTTATTTCCCAAGAAAAAGTACATTCTATCTCCTATGGTCATTTTAGTTCACTAATAATAATAACTGTAAAAACCCAGTATAAGCTATCGCTTTTCTACAAAAGGTCAGTGTTCTTGTTCAGAAAGAAATATTCTCATCCATTTTCTTAAGCATGAGTATAGGTTTGTGAATATAATATATTGCACCATCTCAGAAGAATGTTTTCGGGAAATAGAAATACCCATTTGCAGGACCCTGGTTACTTAAAGCAGGAAGGTTTGGTGGGAATGCCGGGTGGCTTTACCACATACAATGTATAATATTTCCCAGCACTCTTCTGACCCCTTCTTACCTTTGCCTGGATGTTGGGTGTATGACTGAGCCCAATCACGTTTGAAGGGCAGTTCCAATACTCCACAAAGGTGCTGGAGAATTAAACGACATGGTTCAGATAGAGAGTACAGAGGTCTTTTGCAAGGAGCTGACATTAACATTTCGCAGGGCAGAGAGAGGGCAAAGGAGAATACTGGAGTACTCAATCACATATTGGAAAAGTGCCACCCTGAGAAAAGAAGCTTGTCTCTGACTTGTTCTTCAGATACCCCTTTTTTACCTCCTCTCCTTGCTTCTCGCTCTCTGCCTGCCTATTTTCAAATATCTAATTCAGATAGACTGGTTAGAGCTTCAGGAGGTAGGTTTTTATTTTTTTAAATTTATAATGTGATGTGAGAGACATCATTTCAGAACTTGTTGCTTCACCGATAAAGTTAATATAATAAGAAAGTAATAAAGTGACCGGATTTTCACAGGGGAGAAAGGAGAAATGATGGGTCCAGAAGTAACCAACTCTCTTACTTTGCCCTAATTCCATGAGTCAGCTTTTGGGAAGAAAATCTCCCAAACTTTTCAACCCTGTCAAATCCACCAGCCAGTAGACATTGTCCTAAACATTGTGGTGGGGCATAGCACAGGAAAGACTCTGAATGCCAGTCAAACTCAGACATATTTACCTGAAAAATGAAAGAGAATAAATCAAATGACCACCTCAAGTTTTTTCTCAGCTTTTGCAATTTATGATCCTCCAGCATCAGCATTAAAATGCTAAGGAGAAGGTATGGTCTTTTTATGAAAGAATCGTCTACAGGGTCTTGGAATAATGCTGGCTGCATAGACGTGATGCAGAGATTTAATTAACTCAAAGAATCCAAAGACAAATTCTAAATATGCCACAACTGGGCAGATGAATGCCTGGTGGATTTGGAGCTAAATCTTTTAGATGTAACCTAGCAGGTGGCAGTAGCTTAGGGCTAATCCGGGGGGGATGTCAGGTAGAATCCAGGTCTGGCTGCAGCCTATCGGGATCTCTGGTCCTTGGTCAAACCATTGCCCCAGGTAACAAGTCCACAGAGGGAATAAGGTATTTTTCACACCAGATCTTTTAATGGGAGGGACATTTTGATTCTCCCACAGGGTCCATAGACAGCTTGAAACAACAACCATTGCCCTTCTGTTGTTATTTTGTTTTATTTTTGTCAGGTATATTATACCATTCACCCTGTCTCAAAGGCTAAGGATGTAGCTCAAGAAGAAGTCCATTTCAGAAGGTGTATGGTTAAAGGGAAAGGTGGAGATAAAAGAGACTAAAGGAAAGGTTAAAAGGCATAACGTGGGTGTGAGATGGGTAAGGGTCAGTCTTGGGGTACATCTCACTGGTCAGTAGGGATCTGAATTCCAGAAATTTAACAGCATCAGACGGGCCCTGTCCAGTTATCCAGCTCTGTCTTAAAAGAGCCACCTTGACTTTGATGACTTGGAAATTTTGAAACAGGTGCTGGTATCACTAACCTTGGGTTCCAGTTGTGTAGAAAACTTGGTAGGTTCATTCACTCTGTGGTAGTAAAGTGAATATCCCTACATGACCTGTGAAATCTCATAAAGGACAGAGACTTTATAAAACCGACCACCGTGTCTTAGTTTTCTTTGCCATTTTACCTTTTGCTTCTGAGCTGAGCCCAAATTAAGCGTGGAGATCCAGGGTTCCTGAATTCCTCTGAACTGTCCCCCACTCCCAAATTTCAATTAAATCCCATCCGAAGGTGGTTTTTATAGAAACCTGATTTACAAATCATGACCATTTGCACCATGTAACAGGTTCTTTCTAAGGACCTTTAATTCCTTTGTCAACTCCCTTCCCCCATTAAGAAGTTAGGAAGTGTTATGTAAATTTACTCAGATTTATCACAGAATGTGGCTGCCAGTGCATATAATTTTCAAATTCTATAGTGCCGAAGGAAAATAAATCAATCTAAAATTACCAACTGTGTTTGACTAAAGAATAAGACTCATATTGCCTGACAGACTATTTAAAGTCTTGTCTCAAAAATTCTTACAGGCTAGTAACCTGCATGTCAAGTTGCAGATCATAGAAAATATGTTTTAACACAAAATACAAACCTGTGAGAAAATAGAGGTGTGATAGATTGGAATAAAGCACTTAAAACATGCTCTCCCTTCAGCATTTTTGACATCTGTTCTCATATACCTTGTAGCAAGCTTTTGGATTCAATGCAAATTTGTTTGAATATGATGAAATGACCAAAAGTTCCTTGTTAAGAAATAGAATAGTAGTTTTCACCAACCAAAACCAATGAAACAATGCAGCAATAGGTTTTGCTTTTTTTTAAATTGTCTTTGATAGTATTAAACAGAACATTCAGTTAAAAGCATGTATTTTACATAAACTCTTTGCTGATCTTACACAGAGGAAAAAAGTCATGACGCTTTGTTCTAGGTTTATTGCCAAAGGGACAGTCTGTTCAGTTCTCCATTTTGTGTTTGCAAAGCACAAGTGGCCCAAAAGACTTTGCCTGAATTTCATTTTCATTCACCCATGTAAGATATTTTCAGTTTCACTAGTAACTTTTAAAAAAATTTTCCACCATCTTGGGGTAGCATGTGATAAAATACCATTTTGAAGGACTAACTCATAAAGTAAATCTTTTAATTTCATTTTTCATCAACTGAAAGTGACTAAAGGGATTTCAAAGTTTAATCTGCATTGTTTTTATTATTTATTAATGTGGGTCAACCTACCAAGGAAATCAGCTCAATAATGAGTTTGTATTTCATCTTTTTAATAACAATAATGGTTATAATTATATCTCTGTGATTCACGCTATGGCCCAACAATTCCAGATTTCTTTTTGTAATATTTTACCTGTGGTATGACCCATAGCTATAGAATTGATAGAATAGGTATGATGCAGTGGTTTCAGTTATCCTTCAATTGGGAAAAGAAAGAAGGAATTTAAATGTTGACTTTTTAGTCCTTGTAGTGACAGGGTAATCATCAGAAAATCCCTCTCATAGTGACAAGTAAAGAAGGATGCTGAGTCTTGGGAGATAGCTATTGTAGGAACAATAATAAAGCTGTTACTTCTTATATCACTCATTAATTGGCAAGACAGATGCCCTGTGGTATATTTGCATTTTTAACAGTACTGGCAAGGGAAAGTGTTTATTAAAGATACCCCATTCATAGTTACAAAGGCCAATAGAACAGATGCATTTGAGCCAAGTTCAACAATAACAGAAAAAAAACTGGAGGCACTGGAGTTCACATAAGGACTACAGTATCATCCAGGAGACTGGATCATGTGGTTGCTCTTAAGAAAATCTGAAACTTAACTGCTTCACATTTTGTTCAAACATTTTGAAATGCACACACAGGGCGGTGAGATGGTGGCTCAGTGGCAGAATTCTCATCTGCCATGCCAGAAACCTGGGTTCGATTTCTGGTGCCTGCCCATGCAAAGAAAAAGTGCACACACACACACAATATACGAAGTAGTGAACTTAGAATGAAAAGTGATTCCTGTCTCCTTAACTAATGCACCTAATTAATTTTTTTCTCTATTTCTCTGTGGTTTAGGCATTGCTACTACAATTTGTCAAATTTAAACCATGAGCTTGATTGTTTCTTATCAACAGCCTTTACATAGGACTGAAACAAAAAGTATATACTTAAAACAATTTATGTAAGTTCTCACATGTAAAACATTTAATTAAATAAATTAAAGAAGCCTGAAATTAAAGAGTACAATACATAATGCATCCCAAACCCAAAAGCAGAAAGGGATAGGTGGTAACAGTATAGGAATTAAAGCCAAGCAGAACAACTTTTGAAATCTAGATCCACAATTTAACTGTGTAACATATAATTTATTTGTGTCAAAGACACACGTACTCATAGCATGATTGTGATAATTAAATGAAAGTATGAATATAAAATATTTAACCTAGTTCTTGGCAAAAAGCAAATATTAAGTGGAAAATATAAATAATCATGATTTAATATTTATATTATTTTATTAGTATAGATCTTTTTTCCTCTATTTTTATTTGTTTTGCTTGGTAAAAGGTCAAGTTCAGTTGATTATTATGGTGACTTGAGTCATCTTCCCATTTAACGGCAAAGGGGGTTGAGAATATATATGTGCTTCAAGTACTGTCAGTTTGGTGAATAAATAAAATCATATATTTCACAGATATACTTGCTTTTTCTTGAGTGCAAATTGATGCGGTGGTAATCAATAAAATGCAAATTAATTTAAGCCTATTAATTGAGTACATAGCAGTTGTACTTTTAATAACCATTTCAAGAGAAAATATGCAATGCAACTGTGCAGTTAAGACATTTCCCATCAAAAAAATTAAGCCCTCCAAAGTGAAAGATTTGGGAATCACTGGTATAAAAACTGAATATTGGCTCTGTTTAGATTTTGCCTATGAGTTTCATTTAAGTAAGCTTTTGACCCACAGATATCAAATATCTGACATGGGTGCCATTACGTCCCCATCTTGTGCCCATGTCAGACATTAATCAGTCGCACCTTTCTTTTTCATTGAGTCCGGTCTTCAAATCAGTATCTTTCTCAAGAGAATGCTTCAAGCAGCCACTAACAATTACATGCAGTTGTAAGAAAAGATAAAACCTATTTTCTCACCATGAGGTACCTTTCCAAGAGCCTACTAATTTACACAACAGCAGCAATTACTATAAAAGTTTAAATATGTTATTAGTGCTTTTATTTTATTCCACATACCAAAGTTTATGTTTGCCTATTTTCAAAATCATGGTTGTTGCTTCCTGATCTTTAAGAAGATATTAAACAGTTTCCAGTAAGTCATAAATGAGCATGGCAGTTTTAAGAGAGATAATTAATGGATGGATATATCTATATCTGTATCTATATCTAAACATGATTCCTTTTAGAAGATATTTTAAATGCAATGTCCTATAAATTTGTACTTTTTCATAATAAACAAATAAAAACTTCAAAGACTTTCTGATTTATTAAAATATAGAAATATATAATTATATTGTATATAATATACAAATATTATAAATCATATTTATAAGATAAATATGAAAATAGTTTCTAATGTCAGAATTAACCCATTGGAGAAAAAGGGGGGAAATCTATTGACAGCCCCCAAATGAGCTAGACTGATATGAAGACAATGCTAAAACTTAAAATTTATATTAAGGAATATGTGAAGAATTGGAGAGATGTATCATGTTTTCAAAGACAAAATGTGGCTATTGTGAAAATTACAACTCTTTCCAAATAATGTAGAGAATGGATGCAATTTAAAGGAACTTGATAGTGGATAGCAAGGAAAGGGCAGAGGTGGCATAATAAAATAATCCTTAAAGTAAAATTTATTCATATGAAGAGATAGGCAATGTCCATCAAATTGAAAAGATTAAAGCAATGGTGGGGCTTTTCTTACCAAATATTTTAAGTCTACAATAATTAAAATAGTCTATTAGTATGTGAAAATAGATTGATAGATCAATAAAATTGAATGTATAGCCCAGAAAATATACACATATAATAATATACAATAATAAATTTATAAATGTACAATAAGCATATATTAGTATATAATGGATATATGATATATACATATATAAAACAATATTTATAGATAAAATATATATGGGTGTGTATATGGGATAATGAATTTGTTAACATATTTATTATCTGTAAGCATGTGAAATAGTTGTAATATATTAGAAAGTATATGGGGAATGTTACAAGAATAGGTTTTTAAAATAAGTAAATATGTAGTGGAAGAATACTAAGCACTAGTGGAAAATGGGATACATAATAGATGCTATTGAAAGTAAGTCAGGTGGAAATAAAAACTCTGTTAAGAATGTTGTCCAAAACTATTTTCTAAAGAAAATTCTAGTTAAAATCAAGTAATTAAACCATAAATATCTTACAGAAATTGTTATATTTATTTTATGTACATAAAGAAGTATTTGGTAAATATAAAAGAGGTAAAAGGATAGGAAGATGTGATCTTTTTCAAATTACATAAAAACCAAACTTTATGAAATGCAAAGAATAATTATACACTTAATATAGTAAGAGTTCATCGCTAAGACCCAAACAGAAAAATGGTAAAAAATGAAAAAATTTCAATTAGACACTAAATAGGGGCAGGTATACAAATGAGAAGTGACTAATAAATATATAACAAACTTTCCACTTGTTATCAAGGAAATGACAATTATAAATTTTGATACTAAATTTTCCAATAAAATTAGAGAAAATATTAAAAATAGTCATTAATACTGGGAATGGACACTGACATAGATTGCTATTTTCCTGCAAAACTGGTGAAAGTATGAGTTGGTGATAACTTCTAGAAAAAAATTTTGCAATGTATAGTTAAGAGCTTGAAATATTTTTAATAATGCATTCTGAGTTAGGCATTTTTGGGCCATTATTGAAATTTCAAGGAATATATCCTAAGAGATGCAGACAACATTTATATATAAGAATATTTATCATAAATTTTTATACATATATTGGGAAAAAATACTGCATTTATAGAAAGAATAAATAAGCTATAGAAAAAATATATGTGTGTGTGTATACTTAAAGGCTGTTCTAGTTTGCTAGCTGCTGGAATGCAACACACCAGATGGATTGACTTTTAATAAAAGGGGATTTATTTCATTAGTTCCTCATTGGAAAGGCAGCTAACTTTCAATTGAGGTTCTTTCTTACATGGGAAGGCACAGGGTGATCTCTGCTGGCCTTTTCTCCAGGCCTCTGGGTTCCAACAACTTTCCCCAGGGTGATTTCTTTCTGCATCTCCAAAGGCCTGGGCTGAGCTGTGAGTGCTGAGATGAGGTATGCTAAGCTGCTTGGGGGCTGTGCTACATTGAGCTCTCTCATTTAAGCACCAGCCAATTAAATCAAACATCATTCATTGCAGCGGGCACACCTCCTAGCCAACTGCAGATGTAATCAGGAACAGATGAGGTTCACATGCCATCGGCTCAAGTCCACAGCAACATAACTAGGCACCTTCACCTGGCCAAGTTAGCAACTGAATCTAACTACCACAAAGGCCTTTAATGATGCGGGGAATTGCTTATGATGTAATGTTGAGTCAAAAAAAGGAAGTTATAAAATACACTAGTGTTGTAAAAGTAGAATATTATCTCCATACTTCTGATAAAGGAAAGTGACCAGAAGGAAATTTATACAACTGTGAAGAGAGACAACGTCTCAAAATTGGAGTCTAAGTTTTTTTGTTCTTCTTTGTGCTTTTCTTTGTTTTCTAAATTTTGCACAATAAAATTTAAAATAAATATGAAAGATTTCAGAGAAACCTTCATCCATCAAACAAGACACACTTCTTTATTTGAGCATCTCACTGTCTAATGAGAAAACCAGTATCACTTAATGCCATGAATGAAATAGCTGAACCATTGGTCTGTACTCCTTTAAGGGGTCTGGAGTATGGCCACACCTGGGTAAAGGAGGCACGCTTCATAAAAAAGACAAGACTTGGACAAGAGCAGGAAATTCTAAGGAGTGGGGATACTCATGACAAGGACAACAGGAGGTGATGTTGGCTTTGGATTGGAGGGTAGAGAATTTTCCACTGAGAAAGGTGCAAAGAAGAAAATAAAGAGTAGGACTGCAGAAAGTGTTATAGACAGGAATGGAAAGATGACAAAGTTGTCACAGGCAGCTCTATTTTATTTTTTTATGGAGAGCTGGCTGGTTGGTGAATGTGCCGGTTTGAAACTATTATGTACCCCAGAGAAGCCATGTCCTTTAATCTTCATTCAATATTGGTGGGGGGATCTTTTTTATTGTTGCATGGAAATGTGACCCACTCAATTGTGGGTGGTAACATTTGATTAAATGGTTTCCAAGGTGATGTGTCTCCACCCATTCAAGGCGGGATTGCTCTTAAGAGGGAAACATTTTGGAAAAGGCTTTAGAGCTACGGGAGCCACCAGAACCAACCAAGCTAACAGAACAGACAGAGCCCCGGAAAAGCCTTTGAAGAGAAAGCTAGCAGATCTCACCCTGTGCCTTTCCAGCTAAGAGAGAAACCCTGAACATCACTGGCCTTCTTGAGGCAAGGTATCCTTCCCTGGATGCCTTAGATTGGACATTTTTATAGCCTTGCTTTAATTTGGGCATTTTCATGGTCTTAGAATTGTAAACTATCAACTTAATAAATTCCCCTTTTAAAGCTGTTCCATTTCTGGTATATCACATTCTGGTAGCTTGCAAACTAAAACAGTGATGAAAAGGCAACTAATGAAACCTGAAAAAGTAGTGAAAGCTTGGCATGCTTACTCTAATTAATGGGAAGACGTGTGCAGAGCAGCCCCAGAGACTGGTATTCAGGAAGGCACCTATTTTGGTAGCTGGCAACCAGCAGGCTTCAGTGAGCCCTGAGAATTTATTTCTGTGATTCTAAGAAAACACATGATCTTTTATCACCCCACAGAAAGTGTGCAATTTGGTGTGTATTTATTGAGTTGCTACCAGATGTCCGTATTGCATCAGGTGCTATATTTTGCCCTATCAAGTTTCACTTTTATCACAAATACTCAAAAAGGTATCAACTGAATTTAAACCCCTGTTTAGAAAACATATCTAGAAGCAACTCAAACCATAAACTATTCATGACTATGATGACCATACTAAAAGGAAAATATAAATGATTCTTAAGTTGATTATTTTCAAGCAAAAAACTAATTTGCACTAAATTCAACCTGTTAAACATTCTTATCTGAGTCAAAAGTATATTCAAAAAATAAATATCCAGGATCAATTAGATATGAGGGTGGGCAGGTAAGCAGTGCCACATAATGTAACAATTAATTCATAATGTTTTATTATAAACTGACTATTTTAAGTATATGAATCCTGTCCTTCCAATGGCAGACTATCAATTTCATACAAGGAATTTATTTCATATTCCTTTTCTATCTCTCAAAGCATTGAAACAGAGCTAATTCTCAGAAAATCATTGCATTTCCTTCTCTCTACTTTCTTAAACTCTGACTAATTGGAGAAAGAAATAGAATTAGTCAGTCACTGTTTTAAATAATCCTTGTTGCTCCTCTTCTCTATCAGGTAGAAAATTGTGCATTTCAATCTGCCTGCAGAGGAGTAGAGGCACTTTTCACAGCATAAATTATTAAGGATCATGAAGATGACATTCTTTGATTGGTGCTGATCTTAGTAGAAGGGAATAAAGTCCCAGAAATTGTGAGAGTAATTAACATCTGAACCTGTATCTTAAAAAAAAGAAAGATAAGAAATAGTTGCCCTTTACTGAAATGAGCAGTTCCTAAATACCTTCTGTTACTTGAACACAGAGGCAGTCTCTTCCTTCTGTTTCTAAGCCTGTGCCATCCATGTACTGCTAAAGATCTACTCCACCTTTAAGATGCAACCCTACATCACCTTCTCTAAGAGCTCTTTTTTTTATGACTTTGTCATAAAATCCTACATTATTCTGAATCCCGTAGGCATCAGCTTGATGAATATCTTATTAACATATGCCACACACAAGGCACTAGAGTGGAAATGTTGGGATGATGGGTCAGTGGTCAGAGACATGCACCTTGTTTCCTTGACTTGCAATCAAGCAGGAGACTCTATGGCATGGCTACTTCATACTTGGAACCACCATGGGTTAACCAGAATCATGACATTTTTTAACTGCATAGTATTTGGGATATCATCTAGTCCAAATATGTCATATTTTTAGATAATGGAAGTAAACTCATGAAGAAGAGTCTCATAAACAAGATACAGTTGGTATCAAGAAATTATTGTCTGAGGAAGACTAGCTGGCAGAGGCTTGCCTAGAAGAACAGAGGAAGAGAGGAAGGTGACTAGGGAGAAGAAGGTGGTAGTTAAAAAATTAGAGAAAATTTCAAAAAACAAAACAAAGCATAAGAACTCTAAAAGGCATCACAAGAGGAGATAAACCAATCACTGGAGGGAATATTCCTATTCTATATATCACTGTCAGCATTTCAAATAGAAAATTAAAAGCAAAAGCAGCATATACATAAAATCTGCTTCCTAGAAATGTGATTCAATTTGTGGTACAATTGCAGCCATTCCAGGACAACCTAGTGTTGGTTTTGCAATGAAATTCCCGAATACGAACAACCAGTTTTACCCATATATATTTTCCTACATCTTTATGCACATGAAATTTTGTTCTAACAATTTCTTTTCTTTATTGCATTTCAGAATTTTTGAAATGTGACTTCAAACAAAACACCACTACCACCACAACAAAATGAGGGAGGTAGAAGGGTACAAAGCAGCCAAGTGAAAGAGCTCTAAGTTAGACAAAGCTGCAGTAATTTGAGCCACAGACTATATACTGTTGGATTATAACCAAAACTATAAATAAGTATCCTTGAGTCCAGACTGATATACATAAATTAACAAATAAATAAATGGGAAAGAATAGACAAATTAAAGAAAGGAAAACAGGCAAATCTCCCAATGCAGAAGAATTTCAACTAATTTATAAAGTTACTTCATCCTCAAGAAGGTAGAGAACAACTCCCTGCTCCTTAAGAACGGGTGGCACATAGTGACTTCTCCCCAAAGAATTCAATGAGAAAAAGGAGGGGGTAGGAGAGAGTAACTTTAAAGTGGAGAAACTTGACCAATACTATCTCAGCCAGGTGATCAAAACTGACACCAACGGTGGTAATTCTCTTTGGAAATATGGACCCTTGACATGCTGTGATGAAAATGACACTTTACCTCTGTGGTCTTTCTCCCCAAAACCCACACCCCTCTCTAATTATGAGAAAAACATCAGGCAAATCCAACTGAGAGAATTATACACAATACCTGATCAGTACTACTTAAAAGTGTCAATTCATTTAAAAAACAAGGAACGTATGAGAAATTGTCACAGCCAAGAGGAGCTTAAAGATGCATGATGACTAAATGTAATATGGTACCTTATGAAATCCTGGAACCAAAACCAAAAGAAGGACATTATGTGAAAATTCAGGAAATCTGAATAAACTGTGGACTTTACTTAGTAATAATGTGTCAATGTTGGCTCATTAATTGTGGCGAATGTCCCATTTGAATGTAACATGTTAATAAGGGAAACTAGGTATGAGTATATGGAAACTTTCTGTATTATCATTGCAAATCTTCTGTGAATCTAAATCTATGAAAAAATTTAAAAGTTTATTTAACAATGTAAAGGATTTTTTTTTCATTTTGAAAATTACATTAAAATCAGGTGACTAACTTACTTCTTATTTGAAGTTCCTCCTGGAGTTACTTTGGACAGTGCAAGGATGCCTGTAAGGGTTCACATAAGGAGAGAATCAAATCAGTTTTTTATCTTTTGATTTGAAAACAACTTGGCTGATATTTCAGCTAGTCAGTGGATGTTCAGAAATAAACCAAAATGACCAAATATTTTGTTGCTTTCTGAACCTGAGACACCATGGGCTGGAATATGACCTGAATCTATAAGTTTAATGCCTCAAGTAGGTGTTATCCTCAAGAGTACTATAAATACATATGACTGCAGAGTGAATAGAGTTTTTTTAAAGCTGGTATAACTGCAAATCTAAAATAAACCATAAGATTGTAAGTATAAATGTAACCTGACTGCAGTCTCTAAGGCACAGAAAAGGGGGAAGACAATAAAACTATGGAATAACAAGATACATTGAGATTGCATTCTTGGCTAACAACTTTATCTTTTGCCTCACAGTTTCCCTCCTGGTATTTGAAGGGTATAGGGAATGAAATTTAATTGAAACTGGGAATTCTTAATGTGATTTAAATTCTCAATAGATGAATGAGTCATCAGGAAAAGTGAACTAATTTTATATGCTGCTAAACATAAAAATAATAAACCTAGGTATACTACATACAGATCTTCTGTATTCTTAGGGAGCTACAACAATGCATAACCAAAGTCAAGGTGGTTAAGGAAGGGACAACTTCTGGGGAAGATACCAAAATAGGGAGCTCCAGGGCTCAGTCCTTCCACTAAACAACTATTAAACAGACAAGAACTGTATAAAACAACTATTTTGAAAGCCCAGAGGGTAGAAAAACACTGCATAGCATTAGGGAAGAGCAGGAGGAAGAGACAGATAAATTATAGTAAAGAACAGTAAATTTCTATCTCTGTGTGGCAGCTACCAGTGCCCGCCCCCCTCGCTGGCCCCCACTTTCATGGCAGTCTACTATGAAATCCAGTCCCTGGCTACCTACTGGTGAAGGAAAAGGACTTAAAAATCCTCTTCCCCAAGAACACAGGTGGGCACAGTTGATCACTGATAGCAGCTTTCAATTAGCAGATTCCAATCTCTGGGTCCTGGCTCTTAGGGCTATTATTTCAACCTACTCCAAACAAAGATGGTGACAGCCATTGTGTCAAGTCCCCAGACAGAGGCAGAGGCCATGGAGATTTAAAGACACAGCACTTCCTCAGGGCTGTGGGGGACAGTTAGCTGAAAAGTTGCATTTGCTGGGGAGGCCAGGAAAACTCAGCTTTGGATAGCTATGAAAGAAGATTTCAACACCTTTCCCGATGCCCTGCCCAGGGAATTTTGGAGCAAGTCTGCACCCTCTTCATAGGTCCCTGACCCAGCATTGACTAGGGAAAATCAACTTGAGAAAGTCCTCTCCAGGGTGATCCTCCTACCATAATTTGCCCTCCAGGCAAAGCAGTGTGAGACAAAAGAATGTGCAAAAACTATAGAAGCTGACAGTCTGAGACAAAGGTTTCCAGCTTCAAATACCTTGGAGAGGGAGGTCTGCCCCCTAAGAAGCAGAGGGAACTACTAAATCCTGTAAACAGGGGAACTCCAAATATCTAATATGCAAAAGTCTAGGACAAAACAGAGGCCCAAAAGACAAGAAAAATCCTGCACACTGTATTTGCCTGGGGCAGACCTTCCTAATAGGAAGGGTGAAGCTCAAGAAAATCCGTGTCTTATCACTAGTTGGTTACAAAACCAGGAAACAGATATCTCTCTGAGTAAATCCCAGAGTTAATATTTTAACATATTAAAATGTATAGTGTGCAACAATGTACAAGACAAACAAAGAAACAGGAAATGATGACCCATCCAAAAGAAGAGGATAAAAATACAGAAAACATCAACAAAGAAGATGAGAATGTGGACATGGTAAACAAAATCTTTTTAAAAACATCTTAGAAAAGCTTAAGAAGAAGAAGGAAGGAACTTAAGTACATCAGGAAAACAGCAAATAGATACTATGAGAAACATAGTAAAGAGATAGAAATTTTAAAAAGGAACCTAACCAAACAACTGGGGTTGAACACCATAATAACTGAAATAAAAAATTGCCCAGCAGTCCTTAAAGAGCAGGTTGAAATGCTGTTTTGAACCACTGTTTAGTATCCTTTCCTTTCAGTCCAAAGAACTTTCTTTAGCATTGCTTGTTGGGTAGGTCTAATGATGATGAATTCCTTCAGCTTTTGTTTACCTAAGATCTCCCCCTCATATTTGAAAAAGAGTCTCACCAGATATAAAGAAAGAACCAGTGAACTTGAGGACAAAATACTTGAAATGAGTTAGGCTGTTGAGCAGAAAGAAAAAGATATATTAAAAGCAAAAACAGCCTAAGACAGCTATTACACACCATCAAGCACAACAATATTCACATTATGGGAGTGTCTGAAGGAGAAGAATGAGAGACAGGTGTAGAAAAAATAGTCAAAGAAATAATGACAGACAACTTCCCAATTTGAGCAAAAGATGTGGATATACACATAAAAGAAGCTCAGAGAACACCAAACAGAATAAGTGTGAAGAAAAACACATTCTGCCGTCTGTTGATAGCACTCTCAAATGCAAAGGGCAAGGAGAGACTTCTGAAAGCTGCAAGAGATAAGCAACGCATGCAAAAGAGAGTCTCAGTTAAACTGTCAACTTTTTATCAGAAATCATAGAAGCAAGAAGGCTTCTATGGGTGAAGCACTTAACATGCTAAAGGAAAACAACTGCAGCCAAGAATTTTATATCTGGTGAGACTCTTTTTCAAATATGAGGGGGAGATCTCAGGTAAACAAAAGCTGAAGGAATTCATCATCATTAGACCTACCCAACAAGCAATGCTAAAGAAAGTTCTTTGGACTGAAAGGAAAGGATACTAAACAGTGGTTCAAAACAGCATAAAAAAATAAAAACCTGTGAGAAAGATAACTATTTGAGTATTTTATAAGTGCTGGTACTATTGTATTGAAACGTATGGCATGTAACTCCACTTCTTACTTCCTACAGGTACTAAAATGCAATTGCATTAAAAGTAATGATAAATGTAGGGTTTGGGAGATACAATGTACTAAAATATAAATTATAACAAGTAGAAAAATGGTGGGGGGACAGACGGCATAAGAATATTATATGTTCATGCTATTGATTAACCTTAAGTTGGTATAAAACCAAATATGATTGATACATATTTAGGATGTTAATTTTAACTTCATGGTAACCACCAGGAAAATAGATGAAAAATATATCCAGATAGAAGTGAGAAGGCATTCAATATGGGATAACACAAAAAAAGCAAATAAGTATAAAAGTAAACTTTAGTGGAAGTGAGGAACAAAAAAGTTGTAAGACTTACATTGTTAAATAGCAAAATGGCAAAAGAAGTCTTGTATTATCAGTTGTGACTACATGTAAATGGATTAAACTCTCCAGTCAAAAGGCAGAGGTAGAATTAGTAAAATAGCATGACTAAACTATTTGCTATCTGCAAGAGCCTTTCCTTAATATCAAAGATACAAGTAGGTTCAGGGTGAAAAGATTGAAAATAATATACCATGCAAGCAATAATCAAAAGAGAGGTGGGGTGGGTTTACTAATGACAAACACAATCATTATATACTGATAAAGGGAACAATTCAACAGGAAGATGTAACAATTATAGACATATATATACACATACACACACATGATACCCTATGTCACCATTGATATTCAACATTGTAGAGCAATTAAGCAAGGATAAAAATAAAGGGCATCCAAATTGGAAAGGAGAAAATAAAACTTTCCCCATTTGCAGGTAATATGACCCTACATGCAGAAAATCCTGAGAAATACACAACACATCTTCTGGAGCTAATGAATAAATTCAGTAAAGTGGCAGGTATAAGATCAATACCCAAAACTCAGGACTAATTCTATATGCAAACAATGAACAGTCAGAAAAAAAAAAAAATCAGGAATCCAAATCTCTTCACAATAGCAACTGAGAGAATCAAATACCTAGAAATAAATGTAACCAAAGATGTAAAGGACTTGTACACAGAAAACAATAAAACATTGCTAACAAGAAATCAAAGAAGACCTAAGTAAATGGAAGGGCATTCGATGTTCATGGATAGGAAGACTAAATATCATTAAGATATCAGTAATTCCTAAAGCAATTTATAGGTTCAATACAATCCCAATCAAAATTCCAACAAAAGTTCTTTATAGAAATGGAAAGCCAATCATCAAATTTTTATAATAAGGGGAGGGACCCTGAATAGCTGAAGCCACCTTGAGAAAGAAGAATGAAGTTGGAGGACTTGCACTTCCCGATTGTAAAATATATTGCAAAGCCACAGTAATCAAAACAGCATGGTACTAGCACAAGAATAGACCTATAGACCAATGGAATAAAACTGAGAGCTCTGAAATCAATCATCACATTTACAGCCAACTGATTTTTGACAAGGGACAAAGTCCATTCATTGGGAAACAATACTCTCTTCTACAAATGGTACTAGGAAAACTGGATCCCCATTTGTCAAAAAAAAAAAATAGAGGGCCCCTACTTCATGCTATATACAAAAATCAACTCCAAGTAGATCAAAGACTTCAATATAAGAGCTAGAACTATTAACACCCTAGAAGAAAACTTAAGGATACATTTTCAGAAGCTTGTGTAAGGTGATAGTTTCTTAGACATTACCCACAAAGCACAATCAAAAAAGAAAATAAATAAATAAGACAGCCTCAAAATTAAAAACTTTTGTTCCTCAAAGGAATTTATCCTGAAAGTAAAATGGCAATCTACACAATAGAAGCAAATATTTGTAAACCACATATCCAGTAAATGATTGATATCCAGAATATATAAATAAATCCTTCAATTTAACAACAAAAAGTTAAACAACCCAATTTAAAAATGGAAAAATGACTTGAGCAGACATCTCCCCAAAGAGGTTATACAAATGGCCAGAAAGCATATGAAAGGATGCTCAACATCAGGAAAATGCAAATCAAAACCATAATGAGATATCATTTCATACCTATTAGAATGACTACTATTTTAAAAATGGAAAATAACAGATGTTGGAGAAATTGTGGAAAAATAGGAACACTCATTGCTGGTGGGTATGTAAAATGTTGCAGCTGCTTTGGAAGTCAGTGGTTCTTCAGAAACCTAAGTATAGAACTACCATATAACCCAGCAATCCCACTACTAGATATATACCCAAAAGAATTGAAAGCAGAAATCAAGCAGATATTTGCACACCGATGTTCATAGCAGCATCATTCATAATTGCCAAAAGATGGAAGCAGCCCAAGTGTACATCAACCAATGAACAAATAGTAAAATGTCATATATACATACAGTGGAATATTATTCCACCATAAAAAGGAACATAGTTATGTTACATGTGACATATGTTACATGTTACATGGATGAACCTTGGAGATATCCTATTGAGTGAAATGAGCCAAACACAAAAGGACAAATATTGTATGATCTCACTGATTTGGAACAATTAGAATAAGCAAAATCATAGAATAAGAATATGGAACACAGTTGTCAGGATTGGGTGATGGGAAATGGGAACTTAAAGTTTAAAATGTAAAAAGTTCCTTCTTGGAATGATGGAAATGTTTTGGTAATGGATGGTGGTGATGGTAGCCCAGGATTGTGCACACAGTTAACAGCACTGAAATACATATCTGAATAAGATTAAGAGGGGAAATGTTAGATAATACATATCGTAACAATAAAAATTATCCCCAAAATTCCTGGAACTACACTACCCAAACAGTGAGTCTTAAGTTAAACCATAGACTTTAATAAATACTACAGTTGTAAGAATGTGCTATCATCAATTGTAACAAATGTTCCACATTAATTGATGGTGGGTTGGGTATGGGAATCTGGTATTTGATGTAACTTCTCTAATAAAAAAAAGATCTTTGATAGATTAGTGTTTGCCAGGGGCTGGGGGTAAGATGGAATGGGGAATGACTGATGTATGGAGTTTCTGTTTGGGGTGATATGAATGTTTTGGATCTAGATAAAGGTGAGAATTGCACAGCACTGTCAATGTACTAAGTGCATTTATATATATATATATTTTTTTTTGCATGGTCAGGTACTGGGAATCGAACACAGGTCTCCAGCATGGCAGGCGAGAACTCTGCCTGCTGAGGCACCATGGCCCACCTTAAAATTATTCATTTTAATGTTTGTGAATTTTATGTAAAAAAAAAAAGATCTTTGAAACTAGGAGGAAAAAAAAAGATTGTAGGGGAGAGCTTTACTCTGCTCTTCTCTGGCCAGCTTCCAAGAAACAGGCCAAGACAAAGATTTTGAGCCAATTAATTTGTCATTTAGGTAATAGGATACTAAATTTTCATTTTTGAAATAGATGATGAATGCTGTTTAATTCATCAGTATAGTCTAAGTTTTTATTTTATGAATAGAGGTAAAAATTAATATGAGATTCCTGGGTTCCACAAACAAATTAAATGGAGATATGGAAAAAAATCTGATAAATTTAGAATATGGAAAGGCCACTTAGGTAATGCTAGTCTAAAATTATATTTCTGTTTCATTATTTGGAGAAATAACACCAAAATAAATTCTTAACTGTCTAAATAATTTGGTTGTACAATGTTTGGAGGCAAAACATATTCATTGGTAGGAATGTTATTTAAATATCAGATGCTGAGAATGCTAGCAGTCTGAGATAGGTCCATCTAGAAGTAAATGATAATATGTTGGAACCATAGGGAGAAGGATATTCAAGGAGTATAACAGTGTACATGTAATTGAGCCTTTCACAGTGATGTCTTGGCAATGGCTTCTGACCATAGCCTTCACACTTCATAATAAAAACCGACCACTTTTAACCCTCTCCCACTTCCTTCATTTACCTGTTTATACTTCAACTTTCAGGTCTATAAAATGTCTACCTCTTAATACATGTGCACACACACACACACACACACAGAGGATGCAGGATGAATTTCTTCTTGAAATTCTATGTTTTCAATGTTTTCCCATTGAAAACCTTGAAAATGTGTTTTCAAAGTATAAATTGCAACAATTCCAATTCTACTACTGGCCATGATAATTTAACTGATTCCAGAATAGCCTTATCACCATAAACATGATAAAATAGGAGGCAGCTGTTTTCATGCATTAGACAACAGGCAACATAAGATCATAATCCTTGAGGAAAGAGGGAAAGGCAAGGAAGTGACCCATCAGTTTCTTCACTCTTTCTTCTGAAGATGTGTATGCCAAGGAAAGTGGGGTGGTTTTGCTGAGCTGAGAAGGCCCAGAATGGAGTCAAGTGTTGCCAAAGGAGCCTGAAATGGTGAAGCATCGTGTCTGAGAGGAATGAGTAAAAGAAAAGTAGTGAACCACAAGTCTGCCTGGAGTTTCTCCGTGGGGTGTTTGACTGAGGGTGGGCTGTGCCTACACAGAGAGAAACTCTACAAGGCTGCCACAGGATGGAGAGCTTAACAGAGATGTGCTGGAAGACAATGGAAGTCTCGTCCAACCACAGTGTTCAAGGACTGGGAGACTTAATGTTGTAAAGATGTCATTTCTCACCACACTGACATTTGGACTCAACACAATCCCAATATGAGCACCAGCACACATTTTTATTGAAATTTACAACTTGACTCTAAATCACAGGACCTAGAAGAGAAAAAATAATCTTGGAAAAGAAGGAAAAAAATGGAAAACTGATATTACCTCATTCCAGGTCTTATCATTAAGTTACATGTGACATGTGGATAGACAAATGGATTAATGGAAGAGAATAGAGTCTAGAAATAGTTTCACAAATATAAAGTCAATTGATTTTCAACAAGACTGTCAGGCAGTATAATTGTGCAAAATAATGTCTTTTTAAGAAATGATGCTGGCATAAATAGATAAATGAAAAGAAAAATATGAACCTTGATCTCTATCTCACATCGTACACAAATAATTATTCAAGATACATCATAGACCTGAATGTAATGGCTAGTATTATAAAGCTTCTAGAGAAAATATAACAGATTTTTTTCATGATCTACTGGTAGGAAAAGATTTTTAGGTGAAGACACGAAAAAACACTAATCAAAGAAAATAAAAACGATAAATTGGACTTAAAAATTAAATAGCATTAATAAAATATAATAGAAAAGCCAAAAACTGAGAGAAATATTAGCAATACATGTAATTTAACAAAGGATTTATATTCAGGATACATTTTTATAAATTCCCAAAACTCAGTAGTTATTTAACAACCCAATTTTAACAATTGGAAAAAGACTCCAGCAGAATTTTACAAAAAAATAGAGTAGTGGCTAATGGGCACACGACAAGAGAAGTGCAAGTTAAAAACAATAACACAATGAAATCTAATTTCACTGACACCACCAAATGTTGGTGAGGATGTGGCGCAACTTGAACAAATGTTGCTGTTTGGAGTATGGAGTGCTACAGGCACTTTGGAAAACCATTTGATGATTTCTTTTAAATATTACAAGAATGTGCATAGCACATTATAATCAATGTGTTTATTGATTATAAACAAAACAGAAAATAACTCAAATGTTCAAAATTAGGCACCACAAACTGAGTGTATAAGAACTGGATATCAATAGCCAAAAGAGTGAAAGAGAACCCTTATCTTGCACTCTATACAAAAATAAACTCAAAGTGGATCAAGCACCTAAATATAAGAACTAGCACCATAAAGCTTCTAGATGAAAATGTCAGGAAACATTTCAAGACCTCGTAATAGTATTAGCAAAGTTCCTTAAGGGATGGGAGGAAACATGAAGCTATTAAACCTTACCATCAGGGAATCCCCCGATACTTTGTCAAACTTTAGGGACACCCAAATCA